>JAUKWC010075382.1:1031-31031 GCA_032356245.1 Endocladia muricata
GAAAAGTTATGGAAATTTAGACTAGGGGGGCGTCACTAGTGACAGGGGCTGAGATCTACACATGTGAAAATACATGAGCACATGGATGTGCGAAACTTAATCTGAATAACAGCACCCATCTGCCTATGTATTTTCACAGGTGCAGATCTCAGCCCCTGTCACTAGTGACACCCCACCGATCTTAAACATTACTTACTCTTCAATACTACGAAATACACGTTCACAACCTCTCTTTCACGTCGAATTGAGGCTCAGTTTGTTCCTACGCTTCATGTGATACGTTCAAGACCTGTTTACAACAAGAATTGTGTGGCTCCTGTTCTGCACGGGTCAACCGTAGCACGGCTACGGCAAGGGGGGACTGAAGTGATCGCGTCTGTACTTCCAACGTGTTTCTAAGGATACGTAGCCGTACAGCGTAGGAGAAAGGTTGTTTTGTTCGGAAGAATGCTGACTCGACTGTAGGTCTCAGCTCTGCGCTCGAATTAGCAACACTTTGGCGCAAACCATGCGGTGCCAGATATACTAATTCGTGCGCGCATTATTGACTCGTGATGGGGCGATGCACAAAGCAGGCTCTACTTCACAAACGCATCGCGAAGGACAGAGCCACTACGTTTGACCCCCACCGTATTTTTAAACGTCTTATGTTCGGCACGCACTAAACTAACGCCGTCCAGCAGCACTCGTCTAATGTGCCACGCCGTACGCGGATTACCACCGATTCATTATAATGTCGGCGAGATATTAGGTGGGCCAGTGCACCCGAATATCTCCGAGCGTAATGCTCAGTTTCCTAGAGACGCAGGTGGCGCATATTGCGCCAAGCGGTCTTCAGTGCAGTGGCGCGAAATCCGTTGGAAAGCAATTAAGAGTATGAAAGGTCCAAACCAAGCCTATCCACGTGACGCAGCCGAGAGGTCATCACGTGACATTGAGGTACGTCAGGTGAGATGCGGAAGTCAGCATTCCATGGCATTCCAGAGTATGCAGTACAGCTGGAAGGTTCACTACGCTACTGTACCCGGTGGACGTCCTCATCCATTTCCGGAAACACAGACGAGCCTGAGCATCTTTTCAATAGGCATATCTACGGTCATGAGTCCAACAATTTCCATCACACCCACGACTGAGTCCTCTCGAGAGTAGTCAGTAGTTCCATTCTTTTTTTCTTCGCCAACGACGGACTTCTGGGTATTAAGCGATGATCACTTGTATGATACGTGCCCCGCCATCTCGAACACTGTACTATACATCTTGTCCGTTCTCTCATCGTGAGCTGCCGCGATGAGGCTTACCCAATGGCCAACATCCTCACGCCACTCTCGTAGATCTGCACCCGGAGAGAACTTCGGCGGGTCGGTGAGATTACGTTTATTCAAAGTATCTCGAGCTGGGTCCATAACTGTGATGCGAGGTGAGTAGTGTGGACAGAACGCACAGTGTAGTAACCGTGCTTGTCGCACGCAGCGGTGAGTTATCTCAGGCCTGAGCAGAGGGCGAAGACAAGTGTATCGGGCACAGTAAAGTCCCCCAGATGCGCGCGCTGTCTCGTTCCACAAGTGGTGTCATCCGGTTTCTGTCTAGTCCACATTTTATTCCCCTCGAACGCCCGAATATATCCCGGTTCTAACCTTACACAAGTGGCATATGTTCAACGGGAACCTCGTACTGTACGAGTGGCGTTCCAGCCATCGCTGTAATGGGGCTTTACGCGCATCATTCACCACTCCAATCACAGTTAAGCCCTCAAGAAAAGCCGTACTTTGTGGTTCGGAGGGAAAGCAACGGCACACATCGAGACTAGCCTTTTAAGCAATTCACGGCAATTATCGCTTCCTCCTGCTGGTCTCTGAAAACGTACTGTTCTAGCCTCCGACCATTCCCTTACCATATTCTTGGACTATGTTTCTGACTCCCCGGACAACATCTGCCTGGTCAACCTCCCCGTTCATCGCTGTTGCTAAGAACGATCCTAATCAACTAGCCTCGTCCCTGCGCATTCTTATCATCTCCGACCTACAAGCCGTACCTCAGAAGATCGCTCAACTCTCCGAATGGATTGCTCAAAATGGATTTGCATTCTCAATCGATCTCATTCTCGTCATTGGTATCTCTCGTCCACACAAGCGCACGGACATTCGTCACGATGACCTTGCCGAGCTCGGGTATGACTCGGCGACCATCGCAGAGCTCGAGCAGATATGCTCCAAAGTGGTTTACGTTCCAGGACTACACGAGGCTGGAGCCATGTGGGAATCAGATTCAGGCATAAGCCTGACGTCGTCCTCCCTAAACGCTGTGGCAGGGCCCGTCCACATCACTGACGACTTGATAGTTGTTCACAGACGGTACGCCGACGGTATCACGGAGAAGCCTCACATCCAACTCCCAGATACATGGAAAAAAACACTGTATGCGAAAATGTCTCGACCACTTCGATATCGTGAGCCGAAAAAGTCTTCTGCAATTGTCTTGTGCAGTAGCCAGCTGCCCACCCAGGGCTCATCTTCCAAATCTCGGGCAGTCCTGCGCACGGTGAAGTCTTTTCTTTCAATTCCTTTGTCCACAATGCCGAAGCCTACCTACGACTATATCTTGGCCGTTGCCCCACCCAAAATGCAGAGAATTCCTACTTCCTCAAATGTTTTGCGGGCAGCGGAGCAGACAATTGATTCCGGATCTTTCGCGGAAGGTGAGTTTTGGATCGTAAACCTTCGCCGCCCCAAAGTGTGGGACCCTTTGCAAGAACCAGAGATTGACGATGATCAACTGCAGTACGAAAGTGCATGGGAAGTAGAATCCACATTCAGATACAATGACTCAAAACCTCAACAGCCTAGAGCGGGGAACAGCTTCCGTTACAAATAGTCAGCGGTCTCACAAGAAACGCAGCATTCCTGTGAGTAATTTTGTTGCACTCAAGCGAATGGCTCGTCATCAACACTACATTTCGACGCATTAGGCTGCAGCAGGTACGCTTTCTTGAACAGTATCGAATTTCCAAATACGAATGAGGCCGTCATCTCCACCTGATGCCAGGATACTTTCTGCTGCAGGGTTCCATGCTACCCGGTTGACATCACCGGTGTGAGCACGTGGCTCGCTGGTGATGATTTCATACGATTCAGTGAATGCAGAAGTAACGAGTTGGTCGTCGGATTTTGATGCATCGGCTCCTGTCTTTGAATTACCCTCAGTTGTTGAAAGAATAGGAGTTACATCACGTAGGCTCGCATCTTGACAGGGCGCTTTTTTCAAGATGCGAATGGCGTCATCACCGCCGCCTGTCGCAATCAGACCATTACTCTTGTTCCAGTCAACCGTGTAAATAGCACCGTCGTGGATATTTTCCAGCCGTGCGACAACCTTGAAACATGGCTGGGCCCCTATCAAACTTTCGGGAGGATCCTCTCTATTCCATAGTACAATACCTCCGTCTGCTGATACAGTGACTAGACCTCGTCCGTCAGAATTGAAAGCAGCACTCCACACTGTTCCACTATGCGCGGCGAGCGTCTCGGCACAAAACCAATCGTCAGAATCTTCTACCCAAACTCTTACTGTGCCATCATAGCTGCAAGACACGAGCATCTCAATTGACGGATGCCATACTACCATCTTCACATCCGCCGAATGCCCGTTCAACACAGCAATGCACTCGTAATCGAAGTCCAGGCCTACTTCCCATATCCACACACTCTTGTCCCGCGAGCAACTCGCCAGCAACCCACCGGACGAGCTATAAGCGACGCCTTTCACTTCACTATCATGACCTTCTAAGGAAACGGCCGCTTCAAGGTGCGGGGCTTTTCCCCCCATCAACTCGAGTACAAATGCAGTCGCGTCAAAGCTAGCACATGCCAGAGAACGCCCGTCAGACGCCCACGAGATGTCCCGGACAGCGCGCAAAAATACTCCTTCGCCAAAACTAGCGACACAAGTCCATTTCTCACCAGCGCCACACTCATTGTCTTCGCAGTGCCAAACGCGCACAGTTCGATCTGCGCTGCATGATGCTAAAAGTCCTCTTCCAGACCACGAGATGGACCAAACTACTCCTGTATGCCCGCGAAGAGTAGCCAACTGAAGCAAGACACCCATTCTTGCTGCACAAATCTGGCATAGGTCTGCTCGCATGCAGGGCTCAATCGCGATTACTTGAGCCTTTGCATAGAAGTTCGGAGTTGTGCACAGAATGGAACTAAATTGCTCCACATTCGTAATGAAAGTTTTAGAGGATCTCAATATGACCCCATTTACTGCACTGACTGGGTTATTCCCGCGGTATTCATTTACTGGAGACTGGAAGTTGTCGACCGCGCAATAATTTTTAAAATAACCCTGTTCCCCCAATCTCTATACCCCTCGGAGCATCTCTAGTGTCTATTGGACATTGGATCTTCCCTCATACTGTACGTATGAGGTCAAATCTGGCCTCATATGTAGATAGTCTACGTGTGGAATTTCAATTTAGACGCAACTGTCCGTATTCTTTTGCTTCATGAGATCTACCAGAAGTACTGTTTAGATATTAAATTAGAAGAGAGGATGAAGCGGATGTGATGATACTTGGAGAAAAATATGAAAAGGTGCCTATCATAATGTTTCTATCATTACTAAATACGGAACATGGCTTCAGAATACGGGTTTCATCCGTAGTCGCGCCGCAATGTATACGACAGGATGAGGTCGTTGGTTTTTTCACGTCACGCTCGGAGCACATTTCTGTGTTAGTTGAACTCATCATGAGCGGGCATTACGGTGATTTTTTGCATGTCGATGACGCGGGTCCAGAAGGTGAGTGGTTGGAGCAGTGTGCACCGATACCATGGTGCGGACTCAATAACTTTTCCGAACAATACGTTAAAAGCTTGATCGCACGCTTGCTGTCAGCGTCGTACCGAGAGCCGGAACTTCTGAGCGTGTTTGCAATTCGAAAAGCCAACGTTTCGAAGTTGCTAGTTCTAGGGAAGGAAATTCTATCTCGAGAAACTAATATCATTGATATCGCTGTACCCCCCGACGGAAGAGTCCACGTCTTTGGGGACACTCACGGTGATCTCCACTCCCTCATAGAAGCACTTTCGCTCAGTGGGTGGCCAGCAGAAAACAACATATTGTGCTTTGCAGGCGACTGTGTAGATCGCGGGTCATGGGGAGCAGAGGTTGTGCTCACCCTCTTGGCTTTGAAGCTTTGGAGGCCGGAAAGTGTTTTCATTTTGCGAGGAAATCACGAAACAACGGGATGCACCACAAGGTACGTGTAAAAAGGACTGCTACTGCGACGCCGGAGATTCAGGATCTGTCGGATTGGTGGATGGCATTTGTTCTGACATTTTGTACCCTGCCCCGCTTACTTGAGCGACAAGGTATGGGTTCCAGAAAGAGATTGAGCGCAAATTTGACGCGACAATGTTTGCGAGCTTCGCAAAAACCTTTCGGGAACTCCCATGTGCAGCTGTCATTCGACGATTCCCTCGAGCAATTCATGATACCCCGGACCTCTCTGTACATTCAGTACGTAATGGGAATTCGAAATGGACAGGCGGGAATGTGACCGGGACGCGAAAGAGTCGACGTTCTTGTAAGGGCTCTTTCACTGAAAAGGGTGCGAGCGGAACGGTGCATGGGTGGAAATCAGAGCTCATTCCTGGCGAAAGACGCATACTAGTCATGCACGGTGGGCTATTTCGATCATGGAAGTCTAAGAAGAAGGGCTCGATGCAATTGGGAGATCTGAGCGACCTGGCACAGGTACGGCGACAGTTCGATGATCCAAGCGAAAGCATCGTCGAAGATGTACTTTGGAGCGACCCGCAGATTGACGCAAATGATGTTGCCGCAAATATTCTTCGAGGGGCAGGAATTTTGTACGGAAAAGGGGCAGTGGAAGCTTTCTTTAGAAGAAACAACCTACACGGACTCATTCGGGCGCACGAGGGACCAGATATGCGAGAAAAGCGACCACGTATGGGAGATATGCTCGCGGGTTACTCGCTGGACATGGAGTTAGTCGACAGTTTTGTTGCGACAGTATTTACGGCAGCCCAATATCGTAAGAACTTGCCTGTTTCATTCAAGAGAGTTTTTGCTGCTCAACATTTTGCGCACATGTCTGACAGGGTTGTCTTTGACTCTTTCTTTTTTTTTCCTCCAAACACCTGACACAGCTCCTGACAACCCACGGCGTAACAAAGGAGCATTCGCTACTTTTTGTGGCTACGAAATTGAACAAGTCCGGATGTTACCCACGTTCACTCAGTTCGACAAAAAGCACCATCCTTCAAATTTCATACTCTTTTGTGACCCCACAAATAGAGAGAAGTCTGCAACGCCGCGCACTAGCATCTCCTGAAGATTGTGACAAACTTTCTTCACTGCGCAAGGCACCAGCGTGTCGATCGAGAAAGGTTTGCGCGGTAGAGAGTTTTACAAATTTGCGACGAGCAGGAGACCTTGTTGCAGCTCTGCACTTCAGCTAACTAATCTCGAATTCAGTTGTTCCAGATCTTCATCAGGTTTGAGTACGGAGTAGTTGTTCGGGTTGACGAAAAATAGTCGCATCGTTTTGGGTCGAAAATATCTTCCCTAGGATTCATGGATGCGCCCCATCGAGCTTTGCATTATTACCGAAGTCCATCCTGTCGGTATAATCAACCTGTGTCACTAAAACTCCGAAATTTTCCTCTTGATCGAAATCAAACAAGTACGAGTCGGACCGAAGGTACCACTGCAACTGATGCTTGCCCACCGGCAGTGGAGAGGGAAACTCGAGTTTGATTGTTGCTCTACTTTTCAGCGTAATGTGCTTCAGCGTCAGCAAGGAGTTTGTTTTCGGTTCCCCAATAATAATCCACCATCCTTCCTCCTTTCGCTCAGGATAGAATGGAGCATGAATGACGGGCACTTTGAGAGAACCGACTCGTTCAGTTCCGCCTTGCATAACAGAATTCTCCCCGTCATAATCTTCTTCGTTCCGTTCGACAATTATAACAAGTCTGGTAATGCTTCTGCCTTCATCGTCATGCATCTCTTCTACGGCGTCAATTTCAACATCTTGAAGATTAGGTAAGGCTTGCCAAGCAGCATCGATGTCTACGACCTGCGCTTTCGACAATCCATTCTGAGCTTTTGACCTCGTTTTGCTATCCATGTCAAAGAATTGGAAAATGTCCGACACCTTGAATGTTTTCTCAAGTGTTGTGGCCAGTTTTTTGTCGACATGTGGTAGTTGTATCAGAGACGAATCTGAGTCCCATTGGCCTTGAATCAACATCCTACTCAATTCCACAGCTTCAAGGGCCGGTTTCAGCCATCCAGCTGAAGCCGTGACGTCAACCATAGCTCGAAGTAATCGGACAGCGATTGGCAGTATGATTTTCTGATCGTCCATCAATTCAGCTGACAGTCGCACGCGACCCAGCTGAGCCTGCAAGAGCAGATGCGTTTTGACATGAGGGCTCGAAAAGGACGGTAAGCCATCTTCGTCGAGAGACACAGGCAATAAACTTGACAGAGACTGAAGAATTTGCTCATCCCCAATACGTACTGGGACAACACCAAATTCAGAGGCTAATGATAGAACGTCCAACAACCCTTTCGCTTTTGTTCTTGGTGTCAAGGAGGACGCAAATAATTCGACAGTCGCGTGTCGGATATAGTAGTGCGCCGCAATGACACCCAGATTCAGTTTCCCTAGAGCAATATCCTCTTTTCCTTCCGCAGCCACGCACTTTGAGGCTTCCAAATCTGACAATGCTGTGTCAACAATTTCTGATAGGTGATTGGAGATCTCTAAGTGAGAAAGACCTTTGAGTCCGTAGTAATTTGGGTTCTTTGGAAGTCTGCGATAAAAGAAGGTCCACGTCAGATAATCGACAGCATCTTGTTTGGTCTCTATAACACCAGCTGCGATCTCAGCATTTAGGTGATCAGAGAGGGAATTCATGAGCTGCGACTCAACGGGTACGGGTTCGAGGCACTGCCTTTCATACTGATCTTGTAAAGCATGTGCTGTGATGATGACAGCAGAAACTTTGCCCGACGGCACGACATGTTGCCACGGGCAGATCATCTTCAGAAGATCGCTATTCTCATACTCCGCCCGTCGCAATGCATAAGCACCTTCGTCTGTTCTTGCGGTTCCGGCGACAATTACGAGACACGGTTGAGACAGTCGAACTCGCCACGCATAGTCTGCGATTGCGACAAGCACCTTCACTTTCCCCATTCTAAACATCTCTTCCACCAGGGATCGATCCTGCTCCCGCATAGTGTCATGTAGATAACTGACACCAACGGACATGCATTCATTTAGCACACTACTCGAGAACTGGGCAGCTTTTGCGACGCTATCATTGTCTAACTTCTGAAATATGGGACCATCAGATCCAGCCTGAGCGAGTCGTCCTACAATCTCAAGAGCCAGACTCCGTGCCATCTTTCGGGATGGCACATAGACAAGTACCGAAAGTTCGGTATTTCGTACATGTTTTCTTATTGCAGCATATACGGGCGGTACCAAGTTGGCTGCTAACGCAATTTGCATACTGCTGGCTCGTACTGACAATGCAGCTACTTCGAACTGTAAATCACTTTCTACTTCCTTAGGATGAAATGAAAATACTGCTGAAGGTGGGCATCCAAGCCAGTGTCCGATTTCTTTCGCATTCGCAATTGGATCTCCAAGTGCGACAATTCGGAAAGCTTTATCGCCATTCTCGGTTGCGTCGGCGGCAATATACCTCAAGCGAGAGCACATGATTTCCAATGCTGCACCTTTCCCTACCTTTCTTGCCACAGCGTGAATTCCGTCTACAATAACCAAACCAATTCGACTCATAATTTTCCTTTCACGCTTCTGCCTCCACTTCCTTGTGAACATGTCCCATCTTTGTGCAGTGGTAACCACCACTACACCAGCAGATCGTAGTAGAGCCAACTCTTCACTCGTGTCAAGCAAAAAAGTACCAACTTGCAGTCCCAAGCTCTTGCCAATTCCTCTGCTTAGCAAAAGATTGGCACTTTCGACAGCAGGACGGCCGCGACCAACGATCCATACAGCAAGTGAGGTAGGTTGACGACTAAATAAGCGAGCTAAGCAAAGCTCCGCACATTGAAATCTTTCACAGTTCGGCAATGTTGCAAGGACAGTGTTCGAGTCAGACTCGTACAAAGTTTGAAAAACGTGAGTTTGCAAAGGAGTGAAAAAGTCCATCTGACTCTTGAAGTAAGCTCGAATTACAGCTAATGCTTCAATCTGTGCGTCCCTGTCCAAAACTTCATCGCCGTCCATATCCGCAGAATTAGCCGGGAAGGCTGAAAGCACTGCCATTGGCCTCAGATTCCGCAATTTTGTTGGAGGAGCAAACTTTTCCGGAAGCAGGAGACCCTGGAAAGAAACAGGCAAAATTGTTTTCGGAACAATCCAGTCATCACTTTCACTTCTGATGAAGTATTGAGGCGGTTGCGGTGTCGATAATTGGACTGTAAAATTAAGCACATACTCTACTGTCGACGTCTCAACTGCCATAACTGAACGGCGGAGGAAAAAGAGCTCAGAGTGCAAAACGACTTCTGAATCTGCATCTTCAACTGTTATCCAAAAAGGCTCATTTGAGCGATGTAACTTCCGGTCAAATCGAAAATTTGGAGTCAAGCTCAGATCAATTTCTAACAGAGAGCGAGACAAAGGTCGCACCTGCGCGCTGAGTTCTAGGCGAGGTAATGAGTGCACTAAGCGATGCACGGTGCGACCTAATCTAGGGTTGCGGAGAAGTTCACCAAGCTCAGCAACAGTCAGGTCGTAGTATCGTTCAAAATCGACATCTTTTCTCTCAATCTTGTGCAGGACGTCGTCGCCAAGGACTGTCTGAAACTGACGCAGAGGTGTTTGGGACGTCCATTGCCGTGCGGACACATTCTTACAAAGCGACAGACACCTCTCCATTAGAGGTGCACTCTTCATTTGATAAGCTACTTGATGAAGGGCTCTAGCAAGACGTGCTGCACTTTGTGTAACGTAAACCATATCTGCTTTCAGAGCAAGTCCGTCTAAAGAAAGCTTGGATATAAACGCTTGCAGGAGGATATTGACTTTAGCAGATGGCTCATCCAACGCCTCTTTCACCGGAATTGGAATTCGCTCTGCCAGTCTGGCAAGCTCAAGCTTTTCTTCTTCACGGACTCGCATTTGACGGAACTCCCCAGACGATGAAAACAGACGCAAAATATCAATATCTGTTGTTGTTGGCTTCATATCCTCCACATACATGGCCATCGTTTCGTGCCCAACATAGTAGTCAGCAGCCACTCTGCCAAGACCAGTCCCGGTAATCGTGCCAACCCTCTTATCGTATCGTACGAGACCAGAGCGATCAAGTCGAATCGCAGCGGCATGAATCAATTCTGCTCTTCGTCGTTCAAGATTTGGATCACTTCCATGTTCATCGGCAGCAATGCCGTACAAACCTGGGTTTCTGAGCATCCGCACGTACAGATATGAATAACAAAGCCAAGATGCACCTTCTATCACTGAGGAGACTGAGCCCATCGCAACCTCGGCGTTGAGCATATCGACCAGACGCGAGACGAATTGAGATTCAATGGGCAATTGCTGATTTAACAAAGATAGATAATACAGCACATCCACTTTAGTCGTGATGATAATACCTTCCCCTTGAGTGTCGAATTGAGGTCGACCAGCTCGACCCATCATCTGCATAACATCCATTAAGGACAACTCAATCCATCGACCATGTTGTGGAGAGTAAACCTGCGTGCCCTTGATAATGACTGCGTGAGCGGGAAGATTAACACCCCAAGCCAATGTCGCGGTCGATACTAACACCTTGATCTGACCATCTTCAAACAAAGCTTCTACAAGTTGCCGATCACTTCTTGACATTCCCGCATGATGAGCCGCCAAACCGTATTCTAAAATACCTGCAAGTTCTTTGCTTTCGACATTTGGAAGTTCAGACTGGACGACTTCAAATGAGGCACTTCCCGGTTTCATGAACTGATCAGTAAATTCGTCTTCAATTGCTTTGTTAATGAGAAACTGGCAGGTTGAAATGGTTTCTTTACGACTATGAACAAATATAATGACCTGGTTCGAAGCCCGTAACTGAAGCATTACCTTTGCGTATGCCAGTTCATTCATCAACTGAAAGCGCTTCAACGCTCGTTTCGCAGTAACTCCGACATAACATTGCTGTAGTGGGCATGGGCGATAACTTGAATCGAATTGGAATAATCCGCGCTCCAAGTTGACCCGTAAAAAGGCAGCCACATCTTTGAAATTAGGCAATGTTGCGCTTAGCCCGACGACACGAGTATTTGCTGTAAGAGATTCAACGCTTCGAGAAGTTCGTGCAACTATAGATTCCAAAACTGGACCCCTCTCGTCGTGCAAAAGGTGTACTTCATCAATTATCAGAAGCCGAACAAGACTGGTAAAAGCTCGTTCCCCGCTTTTCCTGGTGATGATGTCCCATTTTTCCGGAGTTGTGACAATCACCTGAGTCTTGTCAATTTCTTGCTTTGAAAGATTCACATCCCCTGTTAGTTCTCGGACGACAAGGCCAAGACTTCCGAGTCGTTTGCCTAAATTCTCTACAACCTCTGCGACCAATGCTTTCATTGGAGCTACGTACACAACCTTGAAAGCGCTTAGATCCGCATCATTGATGGTGTGCAATACAGACTTCGAAGAATTGCTAATCGCTCGAAGGATAGTCAAAACAGCAACATTTGTCTTTCCAGCCCCCGTTGGCGCGCACAAAAGGATATTTTCATCTGACTCAAAAGCACACGAGAAAGCCGATGACTGAATTCTATTAAGAAAGCGCGTTGCAGGAAATGCCTCTTGACACCAGCGAGGAAGACTGCTGATTAATTTCAAATTGACCTCATCGTTCCTTTCTATGGCACGAAGGGCAGGAATATGCCACTCTTCGTAGTCTTTGTTCTCAATATGTTCAGATCCGCTTGGAAGTTTGCAATCTCGAACTGTCATGAGTCTTCCTCCCTTTTGAAATGCAAGACTTTCGAGATCAATTCGGCGGAGAGCAAACTTGGGTTTTCGTTTCGTTGACTTTGCACCGAAGCCTTCATCAGCAGATTTAGACATAGACAACCGAGCGTCTTTTCTCTCTTGATCCTTCTCTAGTTCTTTACCCATCAAAATGTCCGGCTTCTCATTGCTTGTATCTTGCAGTTGTCCTTTCCCCCCAGGCCGTAACTGTTGCAGCAAGCTGGCACCATTTTCTACAGTTCTTAGTTCTATTTCCAACTGTCTTCTTTCATCTGCGTCGCTAGCTCGAGCCCAGCGCGTGCGAAAAACAACGACTGTGCGATTTTCCAGAATCGTCGAGATGAAGTCGAACTTGTCGTAGTGCAAAAGTGCAACTAAACGATTTTCGCACATTCGGTCGCTTTCTGGTCGTGAGAGGATGGAAAGAACCTCCTCGGCAACTTTTTGGCACTCTTCAGTATCAGTGTAGTACCTACTAAGCACTCTTTGCAACCAGTAGCCATCAACATCATTGGCATCGAACATCTTACCATCCCAGGTTTCTAGCGGGGAAACTTGGCCACTTCCATGTCCATAGCGAGGCAAGAACTGGCCCTTCTCAACATCGCGTTCAGGTCGCGCACTCGGCCCGCTCTCATGTAAATCACGGCGCAAATTAGGCTCATCACCCAACACGTCACGCAAGTCTACAACCTCATCCAAGTTATCATCAGAAGACATTTTGTCCCCTTCCCCATCATCGCTATCGAAGACAACCGGAAGACCCTCTTCTCCTGCTTCATTGCCGAGCTCACCAGAGCCAGCATGGCCGGCATCCTCGTCAAGCGGAAAATCTTTTATTTGGCGTCCCAACATAGACAGCCGAGAAAACTCGTCTGCAGACATCTTCGAAGCCATCATCTCATCTATAAGCTTCTTCCGTTCTTTTTCCTGCAGCCGTTGGTCCTTCAGGATAGCTAGAGCTTCATCAGCAGCGCTTCGCAACAAGTCGTGTGGTTGATCTCCAATTTTTGACATAATGAAGGATAGCAAAGCTTCAAACGCCTTCTGCGAGACGTTGGTCATTGGTACGTATCCACCACCACCTGAGTCCAGATCGAGCTCGTTAGCGACATCGACGACATCCACATCCTTGCCAATCACGTCCAACCCGACCTCGCCATTTCGAAATTTTCTCTCGCTTCGATTCTTGGATAAGATATCCGACTTTGCAGCAATACCTGCTCGCTGTCGCCGCTTTTCGAGACGTTCCGGAAGCTCTGCTGATTTTTCGCCGTGGCGACGAGCTCTGTCACCCATACGACCGGGGAGTTCATCTCTTTTGAGTGGTCCGACCTCGCCTGTACCAGTATTCCGGTCAGGGCGAGACGCACGGTCTTGTTGAAGTACGAGGTTTGACGTCGCCTTGTAGCTGTACTGCTTCAAAATATCGCGGTCGTCCACCATTTTCAGACGAGCCAAATGTACAATGAAACACACGCTGAGTACGAACACCACCCTCCGATTCGATGTGAGCGTATGACCCTTGCAAAAATGCGACTTCACGTCGCTCCACAAATTTCCCACGTCTCTTAGCAACTGAAAGACTACCAATCATGCAACGTTCGGCAAATGCAGTTGGTAGCGGTGAAGTAAAAGTAGTGGGTAGATGATGGGCGAAGGATATGACGAAGGGATTTAGTTGACCATGGATCAAAAATCTGGCCTAAATTTCAAACATATGCTGCCCTCTGATTCGTGAATGTGTCTGCACCTTTTTTTTGAGACAACGCGAAACTTGTACAGCACGTTCATTTTCTGCCTACAGGTCGACGAACGGTAGATAGACCTTCGATATACGACGTGCTCATCAGAAGTCCACAGCTGCCAGCCCCACGAGGATACAATGAAGACAAGGATGCCATCAAGTAGCCGTCGTTGGTGCAAAACCTGCAAAGTATGGCTCTCAGAAAACAGAACTCAAATCGAACAACATGAAGCTGGTTCGAAGCACAAAGAAGCTCTAGCCACATTACTCAAGGAGATTGCGCGGAAAAATGAAGCAAAAGCTGAAGAAGCCGCACATGAAGCCCGAGCAGTCATGACATTCGCAGAAACAGTCGTAAGCTCCACGGCAAGTAATGATGCGGCCCAGCAGATGCTGGAATATGCACATCGCGGTGCCCATCGAGTAGCTGCAAATTCTGGAAACGTGCCAATCCCGCCTCCCGCACCTGGGCGCAAGAATGGCGTAATCATGATGACCCAGGTTTCTGATGATATTGCAGTTCCGGAAAAGTTGAATAAGAATGGATATCCACTGCCTGCTTCGTCTGTGTACGGCGTATGGAGCGTTGTAGAGAGTGCCTCAGATAGCGAGTCGCGTGAAGAAAGTAATGCGGAAAGTAATGAAGATGCCGAGCCGCCAGACGCTACTAACAGGGCATCTAAAGAAAGCAAAGGTATCGCTCAAGCGGCTTGCCCACTGACCGCGTCGAGCGCCGACTATGTGGAAGGGCAACAAGAAACAACAGAGGAATTATCAGATCGTGGTGATGCGCTAAAGGCCGCTTTCAAACGGCGCATTGCTCCCGCAAAGCGTCGACAGCGCAAAAGAGTACGGCGTTGAAAGAATTGGAGATATGTTCGGCAAGGAGACCGGGTCTCTGGGTATAATTTACAGTTGAACAAGGCTAGCATCCCGCTACCTAAGTAGGACGTGAGAGATCCAAATGTACAAGCTACTTTGAAGCCGATTTGTCATCTCCAGCGGCGGAAGGCGGGCTTGGTGATTCTGGCGGGTTGGTAAGATACGGGGCGACAGGCTCTTGAGCGAGAACGATAGAGTCGGAGGCCATGGCATATGGGGAGTTGGGGACGCGGCCATGGTCGGTGGCAGAACGAATTGCGTACATGACTCTCCCAATGATATAGTCAAGAGAAAGGGGACCAAAGAATGCCGAATCCGGAGCAGAGGCGGCGCCTTCATTATCGCGGGTAACCCAGCAATGATTTGGAGGAACCTTGAAAGGCGGGTTGCTCTCGTTGAGACTTTCCATTTGCGCCCCCTCCAAAGCTGTAATCCGTCGCACATATTTGCGCCGGGCGTCGTTCGGATCGCGGATTATGACGACATCGTTGACGTAGACGCGATTGAGAAACGACTGAACGTTACCCGAGAGTCTCCGAATGACCACACGGTCAGCAACACTGTGCATGTCTGGAACTGCAGCGTTAAGCAGTGGAGACATTGCATTACCAGTGAGAGGAAGCGCATAGGATAACGGCTTATCCAAGTCTGCCGCAATGAGTGCCTGTAGACGTGACATGACAGCAGAGGAACGCATAGCGCTGCGCAACTGCGACTCCTCGACAGTACCAATAAAGTTGACGACGCGCAAAATGCGATACAGGAGACGCGCCATGACAAGATTGCGGACACGACTGAGATGCAGACCAAGTCTGAAGCTTGAAGGGTGAATGTGGAGGCGTGAGTAGTGCGAATGGAAAAGGAGTTAGGCAGTCTACAAGACAGGGTACATAGGGCAATACCGCTGGAAGATGTGCACGACGTGCATGTAGTGTGACGCAGGATAAGACCCAGTTTGCGTAGAGTACTTCTATAATTTGATAAAATGAAGTGGTGACACGTTGACACTTGTCCTACGAATGACAGGGCGAGTGTGAAAACGTTAACACCAAAGTGTCGTTCTTACAGCATATCTCGCAAATATCCCGTACAACCGTGACCGTTCGCATCCAATCTGGACGCTACAATCTCGCCCAACTTTTGCTCACTCCCTCCCTACTAAATTAATACATCCCAGCTGAGCTAAACAAGAGCATGACTGATTTCATCCGGCCGATTTACTCTCTATCTCTGTCATTAATCGTGTTGAATTTCCACGACGAACAACCAACACAACGTGCGAATATCCCGCACGTGCAACCCATTGCACAATAAAGCTTCTTCTGCCTCTTCTCTTCAGATGTTCACATCCATCTTCGTAAGGATAGGAAAAGGAAGCATCAGCCACTTCCGTACAGTAGTATCTTTCATGGTGCAACCTTGCTTATGGGACGTACCCGTGTGGTGGAGGCAAGTTGGGGGAAAGTGTCCACGCCATATGCCCGTCTGGAGATACCCGCTTCATTTTGTAAGGCACCCCACTCCTGTTCCCGTACACAAACTGATTGTCCTTGTCGAAACCCCTGTCTGCCACCCATAATTCTTTCGAAGTTAGCAGCAAGTCGTCCATGACCCGAATCTTGCCTCCCACTTCCTTGCTGAAAACCTCGCACCCGCCATCCTTCATGTACCCAACAAATCTGGCACCCGACTCTATTCCAAGCTGCACACTGGCCTCGTCCCTTTCAGTATTCTGCGGCTGATAACGCTCCCAGTACACTTCGCATCCTTTCAACCAGTCGTACACGTCTCCATCGTCCCATTCTATAGCACCGACATCATAGTTAGCTGCTTTCAGTTTCCGCTCTGTCTCCTCATAAAATCGGAAAATTCTCATCTCGATAATACCCCTGTCACATTCCTCCGGCACTTGCACCTTGTATAACCGCGATCTAAACACAATACTTGGATCGCCGTTGAAATAATATCTTGCAAAAAGCAATTCCTCGCTCACAGGCACAATTGAGCAGTGAATGTGCTCATGCCCGCCTCCGTCTCCCGGCAACACGCCTGCAGCCCTTTCTGTTGCTACCTGGTCATAGTTGTCAAACTCGCCTAGAAAAAAGTCAACAAAGTCTGCAAGCGCCTTGCGCGCATACGAATAGCGCATCAGGCGGTACGTAATACCCGCTGTAGAATATTGCGAATCCGCCTGTCGCAGTCGAATGTCAACCCCAGGTACAAGCGGTGCAGCACCATCGCGCCCCAATGCCGCAGTTGGTGCGGCAATGCGTGTAAAGCGTGCAAATGCCTCGTAAGGATCGCTCGCGGACAAGTCATTGGCATACATTCGACTAGAGGTTATGGTTTCAGGGACGGAATTTGTATCGCCGCATGTCGTGCATGCGGTTGTCGTGGCCGCTTCCGTCGAGCGCGCATTAGCAGCCTCCTTTCTCCATTTCTCCTCGAGTACCGAATCCTTCATAAGACCCAACCGGTGCAAAGTGGCAGATGGATATGACATGATGTTGTCTGCATCGACATCGTGAGCTGATGCAGCAGACACAGCATCGGCACTGTCTGGTAATGCGGTGCCAGAAACGTCTTGTATTCCGCTGTTATCTGGTCGTGGCGTTCCCTCTACTTGACAATGCACGATACATCTACACCGCGGTCGACGACGCGTCACTCCTGGTCTAAACAAGGAAATAGAACGGTCATACTGACCGTACCCAGGAGAGCCAGTACGCAACAAAAGCGATGTGGTGAAACACCACGCCGGATGTGAGGAAATTTCTTTCATGTGCATCTGCGAGTAGTTCCGGAAGAGTTGCTCTGCACGAAATTGCCAGGGTAAAAGACAAATCAAGACAAGAGAGTGATTATGCATTGGTGAAGCGATAGGCTGAAAACAAATATCGAAAGTGGCGAAGTGCGAAAGCAAATGAGGTTTCTATTACTGACGTTCTCGTAGTTGCGGGTATGACACGTTGTACACCTGTCATACTATCCTGACATTACTGGCAATTTTTGACAACAATGGCAACTATGAAAAGCGAATTCATTGAGATTGGAATCCGAGAAAACACCGAGTGTTCGGCAACTAGGCTATCCTCCTCGTCGACAGATGAGCGTTACCCCACGCCAGAAAAATAATTTGACAATAGAATAACTGCCTCTCTTCAACAAAAATCGCTCTCATCTCTTGCACCAGCTGTAGCAATTGAGCAGTAGGATTAAGTAGTTATACCAGCGCAATACCCAACATGCGCCGCATGCATACAACCCCCCCCCCCGCCCCTTCCTGCAAAAGAAGCTACCCAGCTATAATAAGAAAGGATTTGATCCTTTATCACCCATTCCGATGACATGCGTTTCGAAGCTGGGAAAAGTAACGCATCCGGTCATCCCATTTAGTGCACATCGCGAATCTCATTGACTTCACCGAGAGCTTGCTCCAAAAGAGCCTCGATTGCCTTCATGTCCTTGCGTCTCTGCGTCATTTCATCCGCTTCTATCATCAGTTTTTCAATACTGTCCGGCTTGTATAGTTTTGAGACAAGTACAGACTGCAATGCATCCTTTGAGCGTTGCACAAGAAATGTAATGATTGCCTTCGGGACCATGTCCTGGACTCGTTTCCGCACAATGTTGAAGTAGCTTTCTAGCAACACTCGCAGGATATCCAGTTCTTGCCTTTCGTCTTCATTCAAGACTGTCGCCCTTGTCGTCCGGAGCTGTGACGGATATGATCTTACCGCCGTCGGGTTACTAATGGCTGCAGCTATCCCATCCACGGTACCTCGGACGGGACTACTGGTGCGATTTGCAGAAGGTCGCCGCCTGGTCGAATTGCTATAGTCGTGGTCACGACCACGATCATTGACGTGATTTCCTGCTGCATTCCTGCTCTGTTGGGCATGCACGAGTTGATGCCCAAGCAAATTCTTCTCCACCCATGCATCGGGATGGTCAACCCTACTCTGAGTGAGACGATCCCGTACATCATGTCGACCAGGTCTCGCTCCTACTGCATCCACATCGCTCATATCTGTCACATTGGGTAACAGGGCGCGCTCAATGATAGAAGATAGGGCTTGTCTTCCACCAACGAAATCCGGGTGCCATGTGTTAATGTAGCCCATTTCCATTTCTATAAGGTTGTGAACCATCTCAAGGGTAGGAGACTTGCGCTCTCTCAACAGTTTCAATGTTGCTTCTGACACAGCCACTCGAAGCTTGTGAAAACGTGCCAATTCTGTGCTTTCGACCGCCTCTGCCAATCTTGTCAGTTCGTCATAAACCATATCTACACACGCCAAAGATGGCTCGAGAAACCGTGAGATTTGCTTTCTGACCAGCAGCTCGAAGGCTGACTCCGGAATAAACAAAGGCGTTCGATGACCGGTCGCATTCCGCATTGCCGTTCTAATCTCATCGGCGCCCAAGGACTCAAAAGGATCCATGTCTGAAAGGCTAACACCAAACTTATCGTGGAAAATGTAGCTAATCCGCGCTCCACCAGCCAACTCGGTCGTGGCAATTGGAGCCCGCGGTCGACCATCGATGGCATCGGCATATGAGGACGCGTATGTCGTTAGGAGATGGAGAAGCGTTCCGTTCGAATCTTCAGCACTTAATAATTCTGGCCCCAACGCCTGGACCTGAGCTCTGACATCAGCGAGCTGAGTGGTAAGCTTTCTACGGATGTCTGGGAGAACCGTACGAATATGTTCCATGAGCATAGTACTTAAAAGCTCAGAAAGATACTGCGAGCCCATTTTAGCAGCATGCGGAGCATAGACGGGGTGACTTTGGAAAAAAGCTCGCTCGGCAGCACGAGCATCGCTAACAGTTGCTCGCGTATCTAAATCGGCCTGAGATCTATTGACAACACCGACATAGCCCCGCCGCAGCGGAATTATGCGGCCCTGCAGCATGTCTAACGCGTTTGTACCTGCGTCCATCAAATCAAGCTTAGTGATGACACCGAGGGTACGCATACCATGCGGATCGACGCGGCGCGCCATTTGCAGTGCATCTGAAGTAGCAAGATCAGTGTTTGCAGGATGGACAGCTAGTATGATGGTATTGGACAACTCAATGTACGAGTGAATCATAGTACGCACGAGCTTTTCAATATCCTGTGGCTGGTCCCCAACTGGTACTTTCGTGAGACCAGGCAAGTCTATTAGCGTGAGATCGACAACATCATGCGAAAACACTTTCATAATGAGCGCAGTCGGGCTAAGACGCTTGTTTTTCCCAGCAACGCGTTCGGTCTCGGCGACAATCTCTGCTTGAATCTCCTGCTCTGCAACGAACTTGTTGCCAGGAGAATGCAAAAATTCTACCCATCTCTCGAGAACATCTCCATCATTCTCACCGTTCGCGGCAGCATGACGACGCTGGGATCGTAGTTTGATGAGTTGGATGACGATGGGACTGCGTGTCACGACCCCAGACCCGCGGGGTAAAAAGTCAAACCCGACGATGGCTTCCAGAACTGAACTCTTCCCAGACGACTGAGACCCCACGACAACGATCTGGGGAAGATCGATAGGGTCGGCCAACCCACAACTTTGAAAAACATTATGGAGCTTGTTAACGACCGGCAGCAAGCGGTCCATCGCAGCGGCATTCGTAGACGACATCTCTCCAATCCACCTTTCCACAGTCGCGCGAAGCGCAGCTCTTTAAGTCAACTGCAACAGCATTACTTTACTATGGGAATTGTCTTCCGCAAGGTGAAAGTGTAGCGGTGCCCTTGCGGAGACCATGTGTGGGGGATTTGCAGAGCTGGCAGAGGTACGCGTCTGTCACCGAGGATCAAATTACTCTGCTTATTTTTTTGGCAAAATAGAAGCTCTATCTAAATACAGTACCTGAGAGTGTCGCTTTCAAGCTATTTTCTGTGCAGTTTAGAACTCCATTTTCGCAGTTGAAGAACAACAGCAGGGAGCCTCTTGACGAAGCCAGGCTTGTCTCTTGTAAAGCCAAGTCTGGCTTCTTCAAGAGAATCCAGAAAAGGTAACGAACCAAGGATGTAGTCAGCTTCGCCCTGAGGCACCCCCTACATTTCCCTGAGAGTGCGAGTAGACCTTATCTCTTTTTTTTCTCAAAATATATATGAACAGTTGGAGTGACTCTAAAATGTCCGAATTGATGCTTGAGGTGACGAATAGACTCTACGAATTGCTTTTGCGGCAGTTAGGACTACACTGAAGAAATATACAGTGGTCTTTTTCATATGCTATAACCATTTTCTGAAAGTAGTTTCTTCCTCACGAAACTTGCAACGCAAAGCTGAAAACCGTCTCTCCTATTTATCATATCATTTTGTAAGTACATCTCGAGTTGTGAGGCCTCATGAAATACAAACTAAAAATATAACGGGAGCGGTAGTCGTTCCTTCGATTGGGCGCAGATGAGGCTAGGCAGAATACCCTGACGGAGATGACGTTTGCTTTGCAATTCCGATCACTTCCGTCTAGGGACGATTGATGTGTCAGTCTGAAGCGCATTTGCAAAATCAGATAAACGGACTGGTTCCGCTAAAGGGATGAGGACCTAAAGTTAAATGCTAGTGGCTTAGCTGACAGTTACATTGTGACTTATGCCAACGAAGAACAGGAATACATCAGAAAAGCATCTTCAAGCCCTTTTCCACTGTCTCATTTGACTTTTCTAGTGCAATATCATGAGGTCTGCAGAGACAATATTGATACATGATGGGCTGCCACAGTAAGGCTCACTCGTATATAGCTCATTCATGCTCTTTCATTGTATGTCTTTGCAGAAAAGTGATACATGGGTGTTGAGTTTCTATTTTGCTCAGTACGGGAGAAGAAAACTATATTTTTCTAGGACCAGGTTGCTTCGTTCGACAAGCTTCTGACACAGTGTTGAGTGACGGATTTTCAGAACTTTATTCTGGATCAGAGCTTAAACGATAAGAGACTCTGTCTGTCTACTTACCAATACCTCGAGAGCCAGTTCGCTTTATATTTCAGAAACGAAGTTGGTTCAGAAGCCTACATTGAATACAATCTTGACTACCTCATCAGGGTGGCTGCGGAAAGTACTCACAAGGCAATTCCTCTCCATAGTCTACTGTAAGATATCCTGAACCAGGACATTCCGTGTAGGAGGATGTTTGCGATAGAAAAGCGAATCAATAATATAAAAAACGTCTCAAGACAACTTTCGACAATGCATAGTCGAATTCCGTGTCTTCTGTGGACTAAAGGTCCAACAAATTGGTCATCAAATGAAATCTTCCTGTACCGTACAACGCTGTCAACAAACCATTTGTAGGTACGGAGCCCCGGGTTCTACGATTGCTTGGACCACTTCTCAGTCTCTGATTAGGCTGGCATCAGCGAAACTTTGTAGTTACAATACAGTGCAGTGGCATAATCTTGCAGCAGTAACAATGAGGGTGATACAATCCTACAGCAACTTCACGGCTTGCCCGCTTCGCAATTGGCCTCCCCAGAGGTATGATTATCGAATTGGCGGTAGTATCTCCAAGCATGCACAACTACAGAAGACTTTTCGGCTTTTTTGGGGCAGTACTTGGCGGCTGGCTGTAGTGCGATTGGCGAATTACCAAAGTTCGAGTTGTACATTAATAGCAAATTCATACTTTGTCACAAACTCCAAAAATTCCAAAGTTTCATTTAAATTTATGAAAGAGATGATGTCCTTACAACCGACGCAATAATTTTCTGCCCGCTCAAGGCAGACAGTGTACTGCTGTGGGTGATTCGATCATGATTACATTCGTCCGCTACAAAACTGAGAAACAGAATAGTTGCCAATGTGCAGGAAGTGCAATCAATGAGTTTCGTCACCGCCAGGATAAAGCCTATTGTGCGAAGGCACATCTTCGAACGAACACTTGTGATAGAGTATTACAGGGATGGTCTGGCGAGAGATGCTGTAGTCTCCACAGAGCTTGCCTTATTCTTAAAAGGTTTTCTAAAAGAAGTTCTGGCAGCTACAGCATGTAATTTTTTCCATGCTAAAAATAATCTCTGGGTTGGAAATATACGATTGGTATAGTGGTGACAGACTGCCGAGTCCAGTAGACACTCTAGAAGCAGCTTGACCAAGATCGCCAATCTCCAAATAAACTCTCCCAGTTGAATACTACGTACAATATGGATTGCACGGGCTTGTCCCAACTCGAGTGTCAGTCCATCATCGCAAATCTTCGCACTTACGAACTTTCACTGTTGGAATCCTTGCTGTTCTCTTTATACAGTGAAAACGCCATGTGAAAACTTTCGACGGAGAAAGTAGTACACCTCACTGACATGGAATGTGCAGTTCAGCGTGAATGTTTTATGAAAGACAGAACTGGATAGAATAGACGTGTATTTGCGTGGTAAAACCCACGATTTTCTAGCTAGGAAGCGAATAGAAGGTCTTTTACATAGTTTCTCGCAAGGCGTGAGTCGAAACCGATCTTCAGAATCGTGCGGTGGGGAAAGAGCACGTGAAACGGAGGGAAGACCAAGAGAAGCGATAACCTCGCTGCTTCCATGCGCGCTCCAACAATATTTAGCCTTTTTCTTCAGCTGAATTTTAGAACGTCGCTCTGTCACTGCACGTGTGATCGTTTGCCGTTGCAGAGGGGAAGCCGCCGCATTGCCGTTGTAGATGCGCTCGGCGAAATGAAACGCGACATATCCCCATGGGCAATCAAAGAATTTCTAGCAGAAAGAGCGTGAGGGGTATCGCCGCCACGACAGTGCGTTGTGATCCGGGCGCAGTAGTAGCTCGAGCTTGAGAGCTTGTGCGTACATTTGGTCGACAGCACGCAGTCCGTCCTGTGCGTTGATGGATCAGTGGCTGATGAAGTAAAGGTCCATCCCGACCTTTGCGGGTGAATCCGCCTGTATATGCAGGCACGAAAACGCAGAACCACGTGCATCGTATCACAATAGTCCCATGTCAATGCAGGACTTCGCTTTGTGCTCAACTGGTAGCCATCAGTGAAGCGACGAGGTACGTATAACAAGATTTCCGTTTCTCCTCATCAATAGTTCCGCTCCTTTTTACTGCCGAGGAACACAGACACCTGCGAAAGTATACCGCCTTCTCAATAGCAGCCACTCGTCGGACTGCTGAACAAAAACTGGCCCTCACAAAGACGCGGTTTAATTGAACGTCTAAGCATTACATGAGGACAATGGACATGATATAGGGTTCTGGTGCACATGACAGCCCCTCAATTTTTTTCCAAATAGTTTGTTTCTGGGACTTGCAGAAATCAGTCAGATGGCATGGATGAGGCCGTCTCTGGCAGTGTCAGAATACTCAATGTTACATGTAATTTCTTTGCGCCAGTGCGAAGGCTCTAATGGCAGATGATGACGATAGTAAAACATACGCATTACATGAAAGCCACATCAGATGAACCCTTCAAATACAGTTAACTTTTCTGATTTTTATCTCGGCGGTTGCCACTCCGTTGCATTTTGTATGTTCGGTGCGTCCAGTTTTTCTGATGAACCTATGGTAGAAAAGTGTCCTAGGTAGTATCCCCCACAAAGGGGAAGTGGGAGTATCTACAGGAAGGAATTAACATGAACCCACGTCCAATAGGTGTCCCATGGCAAGACAATTGAGGCCGATTCGGTCGACTAGGTTAGTGCTGAGTGAGTGTGCTAATGTTAGCGGGCCAGGACAGGATAGCTACTTTCTAGTACTATTCCCCTTCTACGCAATTTATGGAGAAGCATGTGCTTCCTACTTTGTGCAATGTCGTGCTTTTGTTTCTGCATGAGATGAATGTGAGCTCGACTGGGATAGTTCCCGGCCTAACCTGACGTCGAATTGCTTCCTCTTCGTACACAAGGCACTAAATCCCCTTTCGATTCCGAAGCACCGTGCGGCATGTACAGCGCCTTTTCAGGCTTTTTTTTTGCTGAACTGTGATACTGTCCGTAGCCTCACAGAGAAACAACATTTAATCTCCGAAACTCAAAACCGAGATTGACGAGCGATAGATATGGGCGAGTAGACGAGCCTTAAATTTCCGTGATGTGCTGAGAAATAGATGAAACATACACTAGCATCTTGTTCACGAAACTCGAAAAGACCAAAAGCAACGGTTTAGATCGCCACCGTTTTGAAGAGTACTATGTACGATTTGCAATTTCCATCCCGTTTTGACTTGGTTTGTTTGCAAGTCACGAGGTTTGAGGTATGGTTGGAAGAACTTCACGATCGAGATTTAACATGTTAACGTGTCCACAAGAAGTAAAGGTTCCGACGCAATTGCGAATGAAGGTGACATAACGTCGTAAGAGGGGTGGAACGTATTTCTATTGGCTAAAGTATTGGAATAGGCCGAACAACAATAACAGTTGGTATGTCTCTTGGAACACTTGATAAAACGGTGCCATAAAAGCCGAACGATGATTGGGAGTTTGTATGTTTCGGAGAGGGGTCCAAAAGAAATATCTGGCTTCATATCAATTTTCGGCTCAACATGTGTTCAATCACGACATGACCACGGACAACAATGGATCATCCTAGAACAACTAATGGTGTCAATTTGCGTACCTCATGCACCTCAAAATCGCATTTCCTGGCCCCGCCTCAAGTACATCACACCAATCATATGCCGTCGTATTTGCTGTAAAAGCTTGGAATCGGCACTCGAGGCTCATTCCATCGCCAGAGTTTACACCAAGCCTTCGAAAAAAGTGCTATTCCTGTAGAGAATAGAGCTTTGAGTTCCAACCTGCCACCGCTGCAATGAAGGTGTGCTCGTTACTAGGGGGGCGCGTTGCCTCTTTCGCGATAGTGCACCTTTTACGAACCTATGAAACATCAACTCCGTTCTTACAAGGCTGCACAGGTAAACGTGTACGTCTGGTTGGAGAAGACGCATATCAACATTTTCCATCGCATGTATGAGGATAAATTAGGTCCTGGTCTCGAGTATGTCTATGAGCCACAAGTCAGTTCCGACTCTAGACACCAAACCTGCTGAGGGCGCCAAGAGACTGCCCAACAATCAATAAGCTCATTTTACAAGCTCCAATCTGAGATCGTAACCATGACTACTTCTGAAACTTGACTTAAGAGACAAGACGGTGAAGCCCAGTTGTGTAGACGACTCCTTTCCTGCTTTTGCCCCTCTACATACCTCCGCATGAATGTATTCTGACAACAAACAGCTTGTAGCACAACCGTCAGTTGCTTTCTTGTCAACAGCAATAACACAGCCTTCCCACCATGTTTCAGTCCAATCTTGCCCTCCAGCTCCCGCTCATGCTTGCTACTCAGCTTTCGCCTACAACATCGTGCAGTTCACCACCTTTTTCACAATCGGCCACCTTGCAAGTGCATCCTTATGCCTGTGAGACCTCACAATCTCCCGTAACGCCGGTTGAGCATTATCTCCAGGACCCACCCTTCGTTGCTCCGAGCTGCACGGACAGAGGGGATGCCTCAGATCGCAGGGCCGAGGATGGCGTCCCGGGTCGTGCTATACCTCATTCGGTGAAAGGTGCACCAGCTCACCTGCGACCCGTCATCCGCAAACTGCAAAATTCAGAGGTGTGTTCACCGTGCGCTTTCAATATTACGACTAGGCTTGAGTGCGTGTGTTAGACAAATGAAACTGACAATGTCCGTGAAATGTGCCGTTATATTATGGTGTTGCTATTTGGATACGATGCGATGGGAGTCAGTCGGCTAAGAGGAGTCGGCAGCGGCGAAAAGAGGCTGCGGGGCACTTTTATGAACGGTTTAACAAGCAGTGTCAACGCATCTCGTCGTTAGAGAAGCGGGTGGCACAGCTGAGCAAGTTGGTGGCGCTGAAGCAGAAGAAGGTGGATGAGGAGGCGGAAAACCTAAACGATGAACGGGCGTTGCAACCAGAAGAGATGGGCGGAGACGTAGCCATGTTGCCGAGGGACGTAGAGGAAGGCGCGGAGTGTGGGAGCGCAGGGAGCGTGACGAAACTATCAGCAGAAGCTATTGCGTTCGAGGAAGACTTGGACGCGTTTCTCAGCGTATGGTCACCGAACGTGCCTTGTTTCAATTGTGCAGCGAGTTGATGGGCGTTGGCTGGACATGTCAGCACCAAAGGAGAGCCACGACGTTTTTTTTCCCTGGCTATGGTCGCCTGCGGATATGTTTGTGGTGAAGAATTCATATATCGATGTATAATTGGTATTGATCTAGAGTTGAGAAAATCTTATCAAGACTGTTAAACATGAGACTTGTAGTGTCGCAAATTGTTTGTGTCTATGGAGTATCGAAGAACACAAAATCTGATTATGCGTGGAAATTTGCACAAGATGTTTCGAATGTCCCTGAGTCCACCGGTTCCGAGTTTGAAGTCACCAGAACAACTGTGATAGCTCTGCACACGCTGTCACGGCTACCCATCGCTTCTCATAGACTGAAAGCGTTGGGGGTAGTTGCCCTCTTCTGTACTCTTCCGCCATGCGACTACCGTAAACACCCCGTCACTACGACAATTGGTGTACTGTACAAGAGAAAAAAGCATGAGTCAGAATTGTTGGCATTCCTTCACAAAACCCTAGTTGAGCAGCAAAAACTCCCATCAGTCCCCTCGTATCACTAGTAATGATATTGACAGATTCAGGTCTGGAATCAATTGCCAATATCCAATATTTCCTGATGTATGTCAAGTGGTTTCTCACACCGACTCTACTTCATAGCCCATGGTTTCCAACATAACGCGCCTGTACAGCTAGATCGACTGAGTAGCACCGTTGTTGTCCAATGAGCCGAGTACAATAGCGTGTGTGAGTAAGTTTTTGCGTTTGTAAAGAGTTTGGTGGAATAGGTACAAAGTAATCTCTGCTCTCAGTAAAGAGCGGCGAAAATGGATACACTACTCAGGCAAAATGGATGCGTGGAGATAGCATTCATACACTTAGTTGGTGAAAGAAAGATATGCCCAAGCTGCTGGTGTGGAATGCAAAACACGAAGTGGACAGTAGTGGAGAAAATTCGCTTGGGCCTTGCCAGCAAGGCTGTCGAGATTAGATACCCTGGAGAAACTGTCAAGTATCTGACCGTGACAGGGAAGGAAACGTTTCTGGGACAAGAAACATCGTCACAGGGAGCGCAGGAGGAAGTTGCAGAGATGCATGCAGGCTGCATGGTGCAGTACGGAATCGTCATTGACGCGGGGAGAGGGATTCAGTAGGGGCGTCTACGGATTTTGGCTAGAGTTTTGATCCATACGGCGCCGCGCGGCTGTGCATATTTGGCTCTGCAAAGCATCGGGATGAAGGGAGCACGATGCAGCAAGAAGCGAGAAATACGTTTGGTGCTCGTCTCGGCATATTCAGTACCTGAAGAGTGCAGCAGAATGTATGCTGCAGCTGAAACCGACTCAGAAGGCAAGGAGCGATGGATGAAGACTGCCCAGTCAAAACGCCAGGACGAAAAAAAAAATAAAATACGATGGCTGTAAAAAAGTGCCTGCAAGTAGCCGCGTAGTTTCTACCGTGTCAGGGGCGCAGCTCAGCCGTCCTAACGTATGCCACGCTGCTAAAATTACCCCGAGACACACGACTACAGTACAGTACTGTAGCTCGGTTTCCTACGCCAGTGGCACCCTGATGGTGGGGGTCAATACTGTATAATCCAGAGGCTCACGCCACGTTTCGCACATGTGGACTCGAGACACCGTCCAGTCAGGGACGTCTTGATGACTTGTGTGTGCAGATCTCCTCCACCGCAGATTAGATCCACCAAAAATGCTCTCACCGCATATGTTTCGCATTACAGTGTTCCACGGTCCCCGGTTGCCAGGCTACTCCTCCAGATGGCGTGTGCTCATACTGTACTATGTGCAAATGCATTGGTGGACGTGCTGCGGCGCATGTGTCCGCTCGAAGGATGGATGGCAGTCATCTTCCGCGCGTTTCTACGCACTTCCTCGTCCCCTCCCAATGCGTACCTGCGCATCCCTTCTCCACCTCCTTGGTGCTCCCTCTTCCGTCCTATTCTTCTGAGAGTAGTAGGCCTCCGATCGATTCCCGTGGTCTCACGCATGGGCATTCGCAACCGGCAAGTAATCCGAACACGGCACTGGAGGCCGGTGGCGTGCGCCCAGTTTCTCGCTTTTTCGGTTCAAAGCTTTCCGGCGTGGTGGGATCAATGCTGTTCACCCCCTTCCTTCTCGCATCTCGGTTACATCTCGTGCATGCTCTATATCGCGACCCCGCCCAGCGCGAAATCCTCACTTTGTTTCTTTCTCCCACGCTTCACCCTCCTATGAATTCTCCCCCACCTCCACATTACAGCCTCCCCGCCCCCCATCGACTAGCGACAGGCGACTCACCATCAAACCTACTCTCACAAACGCACGTACCATGCTCTTCTACGTTGTCAGGCTATCTCCCCGCCCCGCCCCTTCTTCATCCTCTTCTCATATAAGTGCATCTCTGCATCATGCGCCCCATTTCTTGAGTGGTAACATCTTAACCTTCCTCCACCGCACCTACACCATCTTTCCCTATTGCCATTGCCCCTGCCCATCATCTTGTCCCTAATTTCCATCACGGAAAACCTCACCGCCGTCACGCTAACCCAGTGCCCGAACGCCAATCGTGCTACCGGACATCAAAGAGTCCTAGCGCACTCCCTCGGCGCATGGACCCGGAGACCTACAGCCAGAACGCCGGCGACTCTGACGAGAAGCGCAACAGCTTTCCTCCCCCTCCCCCTTCCCCCTGTGCCTGTGCTTCTGCCTGTGCTTCAGCCTCTCTCTCCCTGTCGGCCTCTGCCTCTGCCTCTGCTTCCGATGCCGCTTTGCCCGCGCCGAGCATCCGCACTACGGCCGCAGCCTCCCCAACCGGGGCTCTGCCCAATTCTGTACGCGGAGCGCCTGAGGCACTCAAGCCGGCGATCCGCAAGAATCAGAATAAGGAATCTGCGCGGCGTAGTCGAAGGCGGCGTAAAGAGATGGTGGTGTCGCTGAGCCGGTCGTTCGAGGTGCTGCTGGCGCGGTCCCATGAGGTGGAGCAGCGTGTCGGACAGATTGAACGGTTTCTGGGCGGGATCGGGTTCCAGAAAGGAGCAAGCGTGCCGGTGCCGCCGCTGGTGCTAAGACGAGAGCCGGAGGAGGAGAGCGAGCATGGGAGTCGGACGGGGAGGTCGCCGCAGGGGGGTCAAGAGGGCAGCGCGGAGGATGAGGTGCAGCGACTGATTGAGCGGTGCATGGGGCAGTTGTAGAGGGTAGGACGTGAATGGGACAGGAGAGTTGACTGTGATTGATGATTGTAGTGTGGATGGGAAGTAGGGCGCAGATGAGCGTATGATAGACCACGCAAGAGAGGGAGAG
>JAUKWC010075493.1:0-31915 GCA_032356245.1 Endocladia muricata
GGGTGTGTTGGGAGCTTCCTCGCAAAGCGGCCAGGCATGAGTAACATGATGTGATACGGCGAGTTTGTGTTACTGGATGTGGAGAGGCTGAGGAAGAAAGGATCACGGGTGTCTGTAGTGGTGCAAAACGGAACGGAATCTTGGCGCTATTTGTTGTTTGCCTGGAATTTAACAAGACATAGGGTGTGCGGTGCGATGCAGAATGTAAGAGTGGCTGGAGTTGGAGAGTGTGGGGGAGTACGGCTGATGGTTTCGTGTGCTGTTGCGAACTGGAATGAGCGCTTCCTGGAATTTGTGGAGTCGTTGAAATGTGCAAAGATATTGAGTGGGCAATGCGGTACAAGGACTGGTTGCCGTCGGAGGTGCACGCGTTGAGGGCACCGGAAGGAGTGCTGGTCTCGGGGGTCAAAATTAGTATCGAAACTGCGCCAGACATATAGCGTTATTAAAGCGTGACGAGACTGAGGATATACGATGCGTTTTAGGGAGTGCCAGTATGTGGGGCTGGCGACGGTCAGAGAGTGGGAATGATGGTGTGGTGGTAGGAGAGTGACAGAACATAAGAGTTGGGGTTTGGCCTTGTGGATATCGGTAGTTTGAACAGTAGGAGCGGAGAGCCGACCGAAGGTGGCACCAAAGCGTGATGGTGGAGACCTAGGTCCGTGGGAATACTCTCAAGGTAATGCCCTCGCTACTGTACAGAACCCGCGTGTAACTAGACTGTAGTTTCCTCGCTCGCAGTGGTCGTTTGATCTACTTTCATGGCGTTCAATGCGCATAAGCAATGCGTTCAAAATCGCGAAAAGTACAGTTGTAGTACAATAAAACGAAGAAAGGGATTCCACATCTTATAGCATATCACGCAGGATAGCTGCACTCTACATGTCCGTGGCCCGTAGTATATCCGCTAGCAGTACTGAATGGAACTTTCCGGAACTTAAGTATGGTGACTAGGACTAATAGATCTCGACGATCATTTGGTGGAAGTCCGAGTCTAGGAACTCTAGATCTGGACGTCGACTTAGTGGAAACCCGTGTCCAGTGACACCAGACCTAGACATCCACCTAGTCGAGGTCGAAGTGCTGTAATATTAGATCCCAGCGTCTACCTAGCGGAAGTCGTTGTCTAGCGTTGCTATTCCAGGAGCTGCGATGTATATAGTTGACCATTGGTATTCCGCGAACTCGTAGTGCACTTGGTCGATGTCGCCATCTTTTGCGGGGAACACACACGGAATCGCACTCCCGGACAAAATGGTTCTGAGTACCACGCAGACTATTACGAAAGCTTGTTGCAGTTAGGAGTTGAGGAAAAACATCTTCGTTTTGGACGCGAAACGAGCATAGCGTCTTCTGCAGACGTATTGTATCGTTTCAGTTTACTAGAATGCCGAAGTCTAAATGTGAGTATCGCAGTATTGATATGACCTCATATGTGGGCAGGAATGTCCTCATACCAGGTCGATTCGAATATGCAGTAAACACTATGTTACACATCTGACGTACAGAGTAGGTCAGTAGGCATTTTCCTTATCCTATTCTGTGGTAGAATTGAGGGCTTTGTATAGAGCACGGGTATAATAGGGTCAGCGAATGTCGCCGTCGCACTGCGGGTCTATGTAGAATGCGTTGGTAGTCTGCAGTACACAGTATGGCCGCCGCGCGCAAGGTAGCCGTGCGATTTGAGAGTACCCTTCCTACGAGACAGTTATGGGGCAGCTAGCTGTGGTATTCCGCAGATCCACCTGTGCGTATTGTGCTATTGTCCCTATAGTTCATTCTACAATCTCCGAATCGCATGGAGTGCAAAGCCCAAGACCTACAGTCCGGTCGTGCTTTTCGACAAGTTGTCTTCTGCGCGAGCAGCATGTGTAGCCATACTCAGAGTTATTCTGTAGCCTCACAGGAAAGAATGTCCGTTTATACGATATCGACGTGCATACCCGTAGACACATACGTCCGTGGTGAGAACGAACACGGTCAGCGCACACTTGCGAAGTACTGTCTTGGGATCTGTGTTCAATCTTTTGCTGCAATGGAGACTACTCTCAAAATAATGACGTTACGCATTTTTGACTCTGCACACGCACTGCGGGTCCATACTGTAGCGTGAAACGTCTTTAAGGCGATGTATATTTGCTATGGAACGATCTGGTAGAGCTTCGTGGTACTGAAACTCGACAATCTCTGCACGATGAGTTAAGTAGTGCTCGGCCACCGTACGAACTGATAGTTAGTCGATCAGACGTGTAATCGTCGATTCCCGTAGTAGAGAAAGGAGACAATTGTGAGGCAGTTCAGGATGTAGACGCAATGAAGCGGGCCTTGTGTATTATTTCGTGCGGAAGCGTCAGTGAAGCCGAAGCTTTTGACCTTGAGATGGTACTGACTTGATAGCAAGGCAGATAGCTGATACGCAGACAACCAGTATGCAATCCAGCAGGGAAAGAGAAAGCAGCATTCACTCAGACATCTAGAGCGGGCGAGAAAGCCAAAGCAGGTCCAGTGGGAGCGGCTTCTCCGTCGTAGTAGGCCCGGTGACGGTACAGATCAACGTTTATACCGAAGCGGTAGGAACAGTGCTTGATTGGATCTGCTCTCTACGACGCCAGGGTCCCAGGGTGCACACGTGACTGCAATTATTCACATTTTCCAGAATATACACTGTAAGTACACCTACCGCGTTTCGAAAAATGGTATCTTCGCATGAAATACGATTTCATCCTTCAACGGGATAGTTTGAGGCGCATGACGATCTACAATACCTCTTTCGAAATGCTGTCACATTGTTGTAAACTTGAGCAGCTCAGTATTGTGAGCACTTTCTTCACAAGAATATTTGGTCAGAGATCAGTACACAACATGTGCGACTCATCGAATATAACGGGATTGTGTTTTCATATCCCACGTGATTCTGGGGTCTTATTGGAGCGTTTGGAAGAAAACTGGGACGTCCCGCTGACGATTGTCTGGGAGAGGTGCTCTCAGCGATTGCGTACGATTGTGGCCTCACTTTATTTTTGCCGATGTCCTGGTCCCTTGTACTATTGGCTGCATGTCACCAGCTGACCACACGTGTTCCGGCTGCAGTCTCGCCACTAGCACTTTTTGCGACCGTTTCGTCGACAAGCTTCGCCGTCATCTCGCTACAGCTGGGACAATTGCGCACTAACGTGGCTACTCACTGTTCAGCGGCTCGCACGGGGGAGTAAAATGCCACCCTATTACACGCAGTATATTGCAAGGTGGTGCTGGAAGGAATGTCCTCCAGAATCGAAACTGTTTCCGCTTCCAGATACAAATTCGGACGTTCACTGCATAGAGTGCGAGGTTCTTTCCTACCCGCAAAGTATTATACATGCCGTTGTTCCGCCATTATGATCACTAGACTCGGACTTCAGGGAGGTAGACATTTTTCGTTCAGGTACAGTCGACGCACATCCTTACCGGGGAGAAGGCGAGGTGTAGAGGTATTGGTCATCGAAGTGCTATTTTTGAACGTTCGGTGTAGTACCCAAGAAATTTACGAAATACCACGTTCTAGGACTTGGCCTTACCACGGTGAGGTACTGCGAATCTATCGCCTCTGGTCTAAAAAAACGAGCTGGGCTCCATCCATGTATGGATCAGTGAGATCGTTGACGATACTTCGGTGGTCTCCAAGTACGTTAAAAAAAAAACGGAATGAAAATAATTAGATTTATATTTCAGGAACAGAGTAGGACAACATACCCTGAAAACAACACAGGTGAGCGCCCGGTAGTTTATTTTTTTTCTTTTCGAATGGATTACGGCTGCGCAAGGGTTCTCGATCTCCAGAACTGGAAACTGCGGTGTCTCTGTAGATACTTCTCGCCAACATTGCGGAGTACATCCAAGTAATACATTGACATCCGGAAAGTGTCTCTGATTGTAGTATAGCTATCTTCCTGCTCTTCCCAATGACATCTTTGTACCATTCAGGTGTAGGGACTACGCTTTGCAGTCAGGAGGAGGCACCCTGGTTTCTTCTCACCACATTATTGCCACGACGGATCAGCCCCATAGCTGATCGCCTGGCATAACTCATCAGCCAACTGGAACATGATGCGGGAGTTTGAGAATATGTTCTTGTAGAGGCTTGGCACATTCAGTTCTGTTTATCTCTCCATTACGAATCACGACGTCCTGAAGGCATATATCTGCAAACACATTCTAGGCAACCGCAGTATGCTTTCCATCGAGCCTAACAGAGAATTAGGCAGGATTTCTGTGTAAATTGTGCCATCCAAACGTAAACCCACCCAGTGCTTCATGTTTCTCCTTCTCCCCGTCTAACCCCGCAATTCCATTGCCCTAAGCCCCTTCCCTCGCAAGTCAGTCTAGTGGTTGAGATGTTCTTTGCATTGCATGCTTGCCTTTTATCGCGGGAGTCATCTTGAAAATGCTGTGAGTCAAATGCAAAGCTCAAAATATTATCAGTCGTAACCAAAGACTCGCGCAGGCCAGGCGCAGGAATGTAAAAATTATGGTCGACTCAACGCCGGTGTTTTCGAAGAGGAAGCCGCACGTCCACCGGGTGTGATAGCGTAGTAGACCTTGTATCTATACGGGACATTTTGGAATGCCATGGAATGCCGACTTCCGCGGCATTCCAAAACTTGGTGTCTGTGTAGTACAGCGCTTTCTTGCATGGACGCCCACTTTCGAAACAGAAGTTTTTGAGCTGCTGCGTGTAGTTGATGCATGCAGTTACCAACCGCAGTTCATTTCCCAGGAAAACATCGAGATTGTGCTGCGAATTGAGCAGTACACTGCAGGCCCGTACCTCACCTCACGCACCTCAGAATCGCATATTAACATATTGCCTGCCTCACGTGGATAAGATTACCTTGGACCCTTCATAATGTGTCTTACCTTCCGACGAATTTGGCACCACTGCACTAAGGACTGCTGCGCGCAATATACGCCATCTGCGGCTCGAGGAATCTGGGCATTATGCTCGGTGATGTCCGGCTGCACTGGCTTACACAGAATCTTGCCGACGTTACATGGCAAGAGGTGGTATGTAAAACTCTGCGCTCATTTCTCGTACAGCATTGTAAACATACTGGAACACAAACGAGGACTAACGTGTAATCTGCGTAAGGCTTGGCACATTGCACGAGTGCTTCTGGACGGTGTCAGTTTAGTGCGTGCCGAACACAAGACGTGTAAATGTGTCGCGATGCTCAGTTGTAGTGGGCCTGTCGTTCGCAATGCATTCGTGTAGTCGGAACTGCTCCGTGCATCGACCTGTCACTAATCAACAATGCGTCCACAAATTCATCCATCCGGAACCGCTTGATTTACGCCCCAGTTCCACCAATTCCAGCACAAGACTATGGCCTACAGTTGGGTCGGCATCCTTTCATACGGAACAACTTTCTTCCGACTCTGAACGGCCACCTATCCCTAGAACACGTGGGAAGTACAGACGCCAATACTTGACCGCACCCTTGCCGTAGCCGTGCTGTAGTTGACTCGTGCCGAACGGGAGGCACACACTACCTGTGCTGAACAGGTCTTACGCGTATCACACGAAGCATGGAAACAAACTAAGCCTCGAGTCGACGTCAGAGAGAGGTTGTAAACGTGCAGCTCGTGGCATTCAAAATTAAACAATGTTCACGGCCTGTGGAGTGTCATTAGTGACAGGGGCTCAGTTTTGTAGATGTGGAAATACATGGGCAGATGGATGTGGTCTTTCAGATCAAACTCGGCATAACCATGTGCTCATGTGTTTGTACAGGTGTAGATCTCGGTCCCTGTCACTAGTGACCGCCCCCTACTTTAAATGTCATTATTTCTGAGGCCTCTTTTTCATGCTGTAGCGGCCGCAAAAACTGCCCACTTTTACTGGCGACCTTTCTTGCAGCTGAGCTCAAGTCATTCTCAGCACCTTTGTGATCACCTTCCAGCCCGGAACTCGTTCTCAAACTGGAATGTACTGTTTAAACTTGTTTAGGAGCACGCTATGTTGGAAGATACTATCACATGCTTCAAAGCTACACTTATAACCGCTGGTTGTGCAAGGCTCCTAGCCCTTCAAAATCTGGCGCGTCGCACGGACTGTAGCGCTGCTCAGTGAGTGTAAAGCTCGCTGCGACCATTCCCCTCGATCCTCGTAAAACTCCACGTATACGTCTCGCGCAGTGGACGCACCCCTGTTTCGCTTCTTCTCACCCCCAAGCAAGTACTGGGCGTCATTTACAAACTCAACGACACAGAATGGTGCCGATAAGATGTATACCTTGCGCGGAAGTCGTTCACGGGACTCCGTCCGCCTTTCTACGCGAAGGGCTACTCAGTTCGAACGTTCTTTGTCAACCCCCAAAATTCCGCTTATGTAGGTGTTCGTCATCTTTCGTGTGCGGTAACGTAAGTGTACGTACAGGATCGTCCCACAGAGAGGAAGGATCGTCTGTCCTTTCGTGACGACCCAGTCCGTAGACACCCCGAGTCTCACAAATTTGCTCATCACCGTCGACGGACACACCACTGCATACTTCGCCATGTCTTCCAAAGTCCGTAATGTTAGCGTGTACTGCGTGTCCAGCGGGGCGTGGTACGTCGGCGGCCAGCCGCCCACCCACGCCCGTGAATAGCGCAGGGAAAGCTTGAGATCCCGGCGTAGTTCGCAGTAAACCGGACTATGTAGTCCGGTAGACATTCATACCGGGGACACCCATCAGGAGCATGCGCCAGATTGCTCCCAATCCGGGCAGATATATTCCGTTTCACGCCGACCAAGTACCTTGTCGTAAACTTCGCAACCGGCGGAGAACCACCAATGTCGGACACGGTGCCCACAACGCTTTCGCAAAACGACCAAACCGAGCTTCGTAGAGCTTAACTGGCGCAGTCGTCATCTTTGACGCACCCCACGAAACTGCGACGTCTTGGAACTTCTAGGCATGCTTCTGCTGTCGCGCAAGTACCACTGAACCGGTCAACCACAAGGTCCCCGGGTGTCGAATACTGCACCACCAGCTCGCTCATATGGTTGATGCTACTCTGCTCAGGACGGAGCATACGCATGCGATTCTCTTCGTCAACTGTTCTCCTCACCCCTCCGGGCCCCACCCGTTGGATTCCATCAATACAGTTTGTCCATGCCGCGTGCAAAAACTGCACATAACCGTTGCTTTGGTAGTATACCCGGGCGAACTGCACTTCAAGCGTCATATCATTCGCGCAGAAGCGACCGGCCCACTGAATGGCTGAGGCATGGCCACATCCGTGTAGACCCGATTTTTGCGCGTATTGACCTCCAGATCGGACGTAGACCATCGGCTGGACTTCCACGTTAAACACGAATTCCTTCTGCCCCCTCTTCCTCGACGTACTGTCCCCGTCTCTCACTCCGTCGTACGCCCCTTGGCCGTAACGCGTGAAGCGCAAAAGCCACATGCCGAACTGTAGCCAACTACAGGAGATGATTACGTGACCGTTTTCGGCAAGCTGTGGTTCGAATATTGAAATGAAGACGTCCATGTCCTTGTGGGTGAGGACATCATGGGCAGACTTGTCCGTACCCCGCTCGCTTCTGGTTTTGAACGGGGGGTCCGTCAAAAGCAGCTAGACCTTACCCTCCAGGCATGTACCTAAATCGTCACTGTGATGATTGAGGAGGTCATGGGGAGTGCAGCCGTGGAAACGACAATCCAGCTTCATCACGCCGAGCAACTCCGCGAGGAAGTCGGTTGATTGGTTCTTCTCGGGGAGCGACTCTTCCAACTCCTCCTCCGGCGGTAGAGACGGGCTCGTGCGGTTGGCTGGTTCTGGGGCTTCACGATGGGGTCTGTCGGCTCCGGCAGCAATACATTAAGAGCGGTGCAGAAAGCCTCACTAGCTTGCTCCGTACGACTGTGTGCCACCACCTCCCCCATTTCGTCGTAGCTACCCTCTAGGTCCAGGTCCATCTCCTCCTTCAGTCGGGAATACAAAGAACTGGGAGGCTGCGCGGATAGTATCACACTGGGTGTGGTGGTCGAAAATGTCACCCGTCGACGATGGCGCGGTCCTGTACATTCTGAACCACCATCGGACAGCTTTAAATCCGTCTCGATAGCCTCTCAACAGGCACTATCATCCTCAGGCGCTTCACGATGAGGCCCCAAGGCCTCCTGGGTATCCCCACTCAACATCGAAAAGATCCTTCCCAAGTGGTCGTAGAGCGATTGAAAGCGGCCTAGATACGACCAGTTGCTGCGGTGCTTGACATCGTACAAAGATCTGTTCGTAACGATGGGTGGCAAACTCGGCAGGAACAGACTGATAAGCGCCTGTACTGCCACATCCTTCTGCGAAGCTCGGCCCCACGCTACCGTATTGATCGTATTCTCCTCCATACTTGCGACCACATTCCCTTGCGGCGTGGTCTCCCGCGTAATAGGTGCAAAGCCATAAATGCGTGACTTCGAAACCATAGAGTGCTGAACGCGCTGGTGAAACAGAAGGCAAGATCCGAGTAACGCCGTGCATTCGGAAACCCCAACTGTCCTCGCCAGCCTCGTCCACGCTCGAGTAAGCAGCTGCAAAGCAAATGCGAGACGATTTCCGCTTCGGTTTATCTTCTTTAAAACGAATACACGTTTGCTGCCGCTCCTCGAGTGGCATACGTGGACCGCGTGGACGGAATGAAGAACCTCGAAGATTCTGGGGCGGTCCACAGAGATGGTTTCTGCCAGAACTACTTCCAGAACTTTGCTGACTGTCGAGGAAATGAACTTGGTGCTAACAATGAGGGACACCGCATAATTGTTCTTGGTCAGGGCCGTCTTCGCGCTTTCTTCAGTCGTCTTGTCTTTTGGAGTCAGCATCACGATCGACAGTGCTGCACCCGCTATCTGCTTCATCTACTCGCTGCCGAACTCTCGAGAGACCAGGCCGTGGCCCTCGATATAACTTCGTAAGCCGCTGCCAGGCTTGTGCTGCTTGCTCATCACTGCGGTAATTTCTTTGATGGGCGTCGAGGCCTTATCGTTTGCTGCGATGACAAAGTGCAGGAATGCCGACATGTGGAACTTCATGAGATCGAGCTTCGGGCTCACCTCGAATGTAGAGAGAACGGTAACGGAGGCAGGCAAGCTCACGCCGGCTGTCGCGGGACACCTGAGTTCAGTCGGCGGCATGGTTACAGTGCAGTGATGAATGGAAAAGGGAAAGAGGCCCAGGATTGATTAGGGTGCAAGGAGGGATTAGCAGAGGGTCACAACCGAAGCAAGGAAAACCACGGGGGTAGAAGTACAGGCATGAGAAACGGGGAAGAAGCAGGGAAATCGGAGGAGAATACGTCAATATATTGGTATCACGAGGGTGTGACGTGTTGTCCTGTGCGCGCAGGAGTGTGCCATTTGAATTTCGGACTGGGAGGACAGCGGCCAGGAACATGATATCCTCAGACGCGGTCACATTTTTGTTCCGTAAAAGCAGCTACGAACAGTAGCGCCCCCTTTACGAAACTTGAAATAACAAGAAGATTAATTGACGGGGCAGGAGGAAGCCCCTAGTGACATGGGCTCAGGTCTACACATGTGAAAACGCATGAGCAGACGGATGTGCGAGAGCTAATCTGAAGAACAATATCCATCTGCCCATGTATCCTCACATGCGCAGGTCTGAGCCGCTATCATTAGTGATATCACTCAAGTCCGAGTGTCTCATATTTTCAGAAATGCTCATTTGCAGGCTCTTACCCCGTGCTTCCAGTCCTTTCGTTGACGCTTATGACACTTCAAACATCCGCAGGCATTCTCCGTGTGTACATGGCTATATCAGGGTCCCGCTATCAGTGATAGCTGGTAGCCGGGTCTTGTCCTACTCAGTTCACAACAACTGCGTAGTAGTCTTCGAACTTGTTCTTCTCTACAAGCCTCCGTTCGTCCTATTCTGCCTGTGACGCAGCTCTACATCAATAGCTCCGCCGTCAGGAAGGAAGGGAGAGTCTGTTTCGATTCGAATATCTCGCAAGCGCATCTACGAGCAGCACTAGATAGACGGTGATGCCTCGGTTGCGTCGGTCGCTGTGACTGCCCCGAATTGCCAGGTTAATGCAACTCAGCCCCACCCGGTCGGCAGGTTAACGGGGATCGTGGAGCCCCAGGCAGCGCCGGCGCCGTCTCTGTCTGGTCCAGAAGGTGAACAAGCCGGTGGCATTAACACTCTGTCGACTCGCGGTGCAGCTGTACCACTGGCAGTTCCGCCAGGGCGGGTTCCCAACTAGATGCCAACTTATCGTGCGTCTGTTTCGTTTCACTACAGCTCGAGCGCAGCCAGTCTGACCGTCCAGGCCGTTCTCGAGTCCGCTCCACGCGTCCGCACGCCCGCGATTGGCGCCTCTGCGTGGATGCACATCCGCCGCGGGGGAGGGCAAATTCATCGTGAGACCCTGCATCTTCCTGCTGCATTGGGGGTGAGACCATCTTGTTTTCCACCTCCGCCCATGCCGTCCCGGACAAAGAATAAAACTTTCACTGTAGCTTGCTTACAATCGATCTCGCGTGAGGAGATGGAAGAGCTGCAAATAATGCTTGTCGAGCACAAGAACAAGAACAGGGCGTACGAGCAAGAGATTGCTGGTCACAAGACAAGGGTCGACGACTCCCACGAGAAGTTATGGCAGGGTGATCAAGAGCTTCTTCAAGTCCGGGTGACGAGTACGGCAATGCTTTCGTATTTCATGCGTCTACAAGTCAAATACAACGATGTCAAGCAGGAGAACGAGAACCTCCGCGTGGCTCGTGGGATTGCTGGTGGCACCCAGTAGGCCACACCGGGAGCTTGAACTTGACGTGGTCGGAGTTAAAAGCGTCTAACACAAGCCGAGGCAAGAGACATCGGTGTTTCCAAGACAATCGAGAAGCGGATCCTGCAATGATGCCACCGCGATACTCCTGAGCCGGACGGAGCAAGTTCTGTTCTGGTCCGCAACTGGGCGGATCGCGGTTTGTCGTACGCCGCGGAACAGTTTTCCGCGGAAGACGTGCAGGATGTCCTGCCGATTCCACCGATTGTTCTCGCCGATCGTAGGGAGTACAATACGCTTTACTACTACGAGAAGGCAACGGCTCTAGGTGAAATGGTACGGTCGGAGGCTGGCACCAGGAACTGGCCATCTTTTTTTTTGGACGACGTCTCCCGTCGCGGGTGCACGCAGGGTGTTTCAACAGGCTATGCTCTATGTGCATGTATAGGACAGACAATCTTTGACGTGATGAGCGCTTGGAAGAGAAATGCTAGGGACAAGCTGTTCGCATGCCTTGCGTATTTCTTCTTGATGCCGCAGATGACCACGTTTGTGTCGGACTGCGAGCGGGCGGAGCGCCCATCTCAGGCACCTCACGATCAAGTGAGGCTGATGAGTCCCGGAGGCGAGCATAGGACTCTAAACTTGTCATGGCTTTGACTCAGCAAGGTCGAGGATTTAGCATCCGGTGATTAATCTCTATCGAAGGAGATATGCTCTTCATGATGGTGACGTACCGCTTGAAAACGTTTTGGGAAGATATGTCCTTTTCGAGTTCCGAGGATACCATGCTCAACAGGATAGAACGTCCGCATATGGGTCCAACATGTAACTTGCTCGCCTCAACGCCTGGCTAGCACAAGTGATATCCTGTCTGCAGCATGCTGGGGGCCGCGGCGCCCAGCGCCAACGCACTTATAGCCTGATATTTTCCAAGTACCCCCTCTCGGCAACCGCGCAGATACTGTGCAGCGTTTGTAGGGTATCATGAGGAGTTTTTCCGCAAGAGCTATTTCGGTATGGTTGTGCGGTTGCGGGGGAGCTGTTTGAGGCGGTGGGTCAGGGGATGGCGCAGTCTGAGGAAAAGGATGGCAAGAATTTCTTAGCCTGCTCTGGTACAGTATCCGCAAACGTGGTGGAGGTGGGGTAACAGACCGAATTTTATGTGGCGGCACGAAAGACATCGTTTTCATACAACATCTCCAGAATGCTTGGCGGTGTTATCGACTTCTACGTTGGACGTGTAGACTCAAGCGAAGGGCTGTATGAACTTTGCAATGGCGCGTCTGCCATGTCCCGGGTTCCGGCCACCACTCCAGATTCTTCCCCGCGCGCCGTTATTTGCGCAGAGGACGACTAACTGTAGACGCACGGAAGAGAGAGTAGGATGGAAACCGTACCTGTATGTTGTGAGCTCCCAAAACAGATTGTACGCTTTTCCTGTGTTTAATTCTAGTGCAAAGCGAATGACATGTTCGTGGGAGAGGAGGGTCTAGGTTTGCGTGGGCGTGCATTAGGCTCTCTATAGGACCTGTTTATGTCAACGCGATGGTAAAGACAGGGGAGCTGAGGAGTGAAAGGGGGGACGTGGCAATTTGACCGCACCAGGTGAGCTGTCGGGATCATAGGAGAGGCATTGGAAAAGGCAAGCAAAGGAGAAGGAGGAGCTTGGATCGCTCGTCCCTGCATCTCTGGGAACGGGAGGGGATTTCCTCTGCGCTTTACGTTCTCATCTGTACATCACCGGAAGCAAACGCAACGCAGAGTGTCATCAACCGCGTGGATTGGTACAATGCAATCCGTGTACAGAAAGAAGTCATATTCGGTACCCCACAGTGAGTCACAGTCATACAACAGGAAGCCAGACAGAACCTGGTGTATCCGTATAGTGTGTATGTGTTCTTCGTGGTCCGCGGCGAGGAGCACGATGATGTATTGGCGCCGTTTCGTCAGGCCGAAGCTGCAATTTGCAGAAACGCGCTGAATGAGATGTTTCCGCACTGGGTCCAGTTGAATGACATTCAGGACGGCATCGTAGTCATTGACGGAAGAATAAAAGCCGCCGGGAACACAACCAGTTTTGACGATAGAAATTTGGAGAGTCTCAGACCTGTCGACCGAATGTTGCTGGAGAAGCTTGGCGCACGTGTGGTCCAGCCGAACAGTGGTGGCCTGGTTACAAACATAGACGAAAAGATCGAGGGAGATGTTGCGAGCCTCTCGGTGAAGTGATTGGAACATCATGGCGGTGAGGCGGCCTTTTTTGTTCGCGAGAAGCGGTGTGGCGAGGATTCTCAAGTGAGCAAATTCGCGGAAGTACACTTTGAAGCCTTCCGTGAGAAGATGCGCCCCGTGCCTGTCGTATAGATTTCTGTACAAGGTTGAGAGGCGACTTAATTGGGAGACGCAGCTGACTTGAGTTCGAGCGGCAAAAAGGTTTTCGGGGTGCTGAATTTCGCGGACGGTCTCGTCGATGGCTTCTATCCTTTCCTTGAAGGGGCGGCGGCAGTCTTGCTTGAATCCAGTGTGAGCGTATTCACAAACGCTGGCATCTAGATTTTGTCCGCCTCCAAAATTAGGGGTTTCATCTGCAAGGTGGATGAGGAGATGGAAGTTGACGGTCTTGAGCCTGGTCGGGTGGTGGTACCCGAAGATGTGGAGCATGGAGGCTTTAAACTTATTGGTAGGGTACTCGAGGTGATGAACCTCGGTGAAGCTCCAGTCCTTTTCTAGTCCCTGTCTCGAGCTGAGTATAACAATGTCTGAGTACTGAACGCAAATACATGCGACGGGCCTGGAGTCAGCGTCATCACCGTAACGGTCTATGATTCCTTCGATAATTGTAATGGCTATGTCAACAAACTTCTAGTTTTCTGTCTCCAGCCTACCGCAGACTCCTTCATTTGTGTACAGTCCGTTTGGGCGACTGCCTTATTCGCAGGCGGAGAAGTCGACGTGTAGGCCGGGAACGTAGAAGTCCCTCTGAGTCGCAGCCAGAGCTGTGTTGACTCCCTGCAGCAGAGCAGTGCGGACGGTTCTAAGCTGCTTCCGACCTTTGCCGGCAGAAGCTTGCGTTGTGAATAGGACGGGGGAGTCGAGCCTGACAAATATGTAGGTCTCGATTAGATTCGAGATGCCGAGGTGGAAGTTGTGGAGCGGTTCGAAACCGAAAACGGAGTGCATCTCAAGTCGGGAATTGGAAGAAAGGAGTGGACACGTTTCCATGAAGGATGGCGACCTCCGCAAGGAGGGGGAGCCGAGGGTTGGTTGCGCCTGTGCGGGGGTAGCTCGTACCTAAACCAGCTTGGCCGGCGATGCATGAGTAGGGGCGTCGGCCTCGAGTCAGCCACTTCTCGGGGAGGATGAATCGTTGATTCGCTGGTGCACCGAGGGAATGAGGAGGACGAAGTGAGGAGATTTAAGGGTACGTCACAATGGTGGCACGATTGGCTTTTTTTTGTGCCTGATCGAGTGCAGATGATGTCCTTCGCCTGTGGAATATCGCAACAGTGGCTGGTGAAGACTGGGTGACATGCACAGAACCGATGGTTGGCCTCTGAGCATTTGAAACCGACGAGGGCTTTTTCAGAGAGAGGCGAGAGCACAGAGTGGAGGGCGGAATGAAGTATGGAGTTTATTTGCTGTCTGGTGCGCGAGTAGTTGGCGAAGTTGAAAGGACGTCAAAGTCTCTGTCGTCCACAGTAGGGAAGAGCTGGGCAAGAAACTCGTCAAAGACAGTGTACCGGGGATATCGTGCAGCGTCGGCGGAAGATAGCAGTGAAGTTAAGGACAGTGAGATGCACGGGGTAGGCAATGAGCGCGCCGTCCTTACATTAGGTTACGGACTTTTCCGTACAGATATGTATGAAACTAGCAATTGAGTGGGTCCCTGATGTCCCGGTGGCCGAGGGGACACCCTCGAGCTCGCTACCCATAACTTCTTCATTGAGTTCTTGACAAACTCGTCGGTGCATATCTTTCTGCAGAGGATGCGCGAAGCGACGCGTTTTGCTCGGCGGGGGGTCACCACAGGGGCACAAGTAGCAAGACTCTGTGTGAGCTTTCGCTACTGGCATGCGCAGGATGTCGAGAGGGTCCCGGACGTAAGCAGTTCCGAAGGAAGTACCGCTGTGGTGCCACACATTGGTTGCGGAGAATCTGTGATGGTAAATCTTCTTCTCGACAACAGCAAGTGTGACGGAGCGACACTCTCGGAGATGCGAATGCGGTCTCCAGAGCGCGCGTAAGAGGAGTTGGGATCCCTCAGGATGTAGATGATCACGTCAACCGTGCGCAGACGGACGGTTCTCTTCATCTCGGCAAGCGAAACTGCGATAGATTGTATGAGGAGATCGGTGTTATTGGTGGTCCGTTTTGCGTCAGGGTGGTATGTGAATGGGAGCAAGAGAAGCAGAGAAGCCGGAGCCTCATCAGAAAGGACGTTGTCATCGTAGTGGAGAGAAAGTATTGGGGCTGTTCAATGTCGCGGAGAAACAGGGACAAGCTCAGGCGGACGGTCTGTTCGGAAGTGAACCTGTTGCTCGTGTTCGGAAAGGGAGTATGCATCGAAAGAGGAGCAGGCGCAGCGCCAAAACTTGCAGCGAATATTGAGGGCGGGGAATGATGACCGCAGGAAGAAGGGCTCGCGGGAGGACTTGCAGAACGGAAAGGTAGGACATTTTTTTCATCGACGGGGCCGTGTTCTTGTTTCCACTGAGTACCGCACGGCAGGTCCGCTCGTGAGTACTCACACGTGCAAGAACTCTACTGCAGGTCTCCTAGACGTGGGAGTGGTCAAGGTCGACGACGGGGCCTGCCACCCGACACAAACGCACGCTATTGTCTGTTTCGACATGAGAATATCATGCATTCGCTGGCGCCTACTACCACGGAAGGTGGGAACTACAAGGCAGTGATACTCCGAAATCCCAAATAGACACATGTCCAAAATTTCGTACTGTGAAGGGTAATTTGAAGGTATGACGTCGAAACTGTGGAACGCAAGAACCCGCCACAGGGCCTACATAAACCGCGGTGACGCGGGATGGCACATCGTGAAATCTGCAAAGGTGTCCTGCTGTGAATAGAAAGTACTGAGCCCTGGATTTTCCTTCTGATGTGACGGCGTGCAGAGGTAAGCATGACGGCTTCGAAACGGTTTTCGTACGGTCGTGAAGGGTTTGGGATGGATGGGAGGCGTCATTGAGGAGTGGAGAGACGTGCGGAGTGCAATGCGATGCGGGGAGTGCGGGCTATTGAAGATGGAGAGGGTGAGGGAGTGCGGGCGATGGTGGGGTGTGGTGTACAAACTGGAAGAGAAGGTGGGCGGGAGGGGTGGCATCGTTGAAGTATGACGAGACATATGATACGCGATGCGATGTAGGGGTTGCGGCCTATTACAGGTGCAGAGGGTGAAAGAGTGTGAGTGATTGGGTGGGGTGGTGTGTAAACTGGAAGGGGTGGTGTGCAAACTGGAAGGGGTGGTGCGTTGGTCGAATGGCGTCGTTGAAGAGTGGAGAGAGGTGTGGCGGGCGACCCAATGCGAGAAATCCGGGCTATTGGAGGTGGAGGGCGATGCAATGCAGGGAATGTGGCCTGTAGGAGGTGGAGAGGGCGCGGCAATGCGGGTGGTATTGTAGTGAACTCTGCCAGCTGGAAGGAAGGGCGGTCGGGACGGGTGGCGTCGTTCAAGATTGGTGAGGCCTCGAATGCTCGATGCGATTTGGGGAGTGCGAGCTGTTGTATTAGGAGAGGGTGAGAGATGGTGGGCTGTTGGTAGTCGAGAGGGTGAGAGAATGGGGGTGATCGTGGTGGAGTGCGATGTATGAACTTGAAGAAAAGGCATGCGGGATGGGTGGCATCGATGAACAGTAGCGACGCGTTTGGTGATCGATGCATTGAGGGGAATGCAGACCGTTGGACGTTGACAGACTGAGCGAAGGCGGGCTGTTGGAGGTGGAAAAGGTGAGGACGTCCCCGTGATGGGGGTAGAGTGTGGTGTACAAACTGGAAGGAGGTCGGCAGGGTGGGTGGCATCGTTGAATAGAAGTAACGCGTCCGATGTTCGCTGCGATGCGGGGAGTGCAGGCTGTCCGAGGTAGAGAGAGCGGTGGAGTAGGGGTGAGGGTGGGGCATGCTAGTAAAAACGTAGATTCGTCCAAATACTCTAGTAGGTTTATTCATATAGAACTATAGATATGCAGTAGACCGAGACCCGACAATCACCGCGCGCAGTGAACATTCCATTAATTTTCGGTAAGTTCCATGCACTGTAGCAGTTTTCGCTAATCCGAATGGCGCAATACTCCATTTGAAACTGCGAAAAGTGCAGTTCTCGAGCAGTGAAGCTAGGAATGGGCTTCCACACGTGGCAGTACGGTGCGCAGTATGACTACATCCTCGACTTCCAGAGCTCGTCGTGTATCAACTAGTACTACTTGACCCGGAGTTCCACCAGGTGGACGTCTGGGGCAAGTAATACTGGAGCCGGAAGCTCACCTGGTGGAAGCCCGAGTCTAGTAATAGTAGACTCGGACGCCCTTCTGGTGAAAGTCCGAGACTAGTAATACTGAGCTCGGAGGTTTACCTGGTAGAAGTCCGGGTCTAGTAATACTCGACTTGGAACTGGAAATGTGTGGTAAATCACTGATATTACTATACGTGGTAATGCACTCCGTTGACATCCGTGTCCATTTGCGGAAACGCAGGGGCCAATTCCCGTACTGACCTTCTCTGACAGTTCTACGTTTTTCGGCTCTTGTGAAGGAATTTTGTAATCGAAGTCTCTCCGACTCTCCACGTCCCCATGCGCGACGTGGAAATTTTCAAAGTAGATCCCAAGAGCCGCCAGGGCTTGCAGTGCTCTCCGCAATAGGTATCAAGTGCGCTCTACGACCAGTGATATGCATCTCCGGGAGCTCTCTCGGCTTCTTCCATGAGGACCTGTTGTAGGCGGTTAGGACAAGAAGATTGCGACATAGAAGCTTCACGTAGGTATACTATGCATTTACCCAGTTTGTCGTACGGAGAACATGTACAACTCCGACGCACAGCCCCGAAGACTGGATTTACTACTATACATGTTGCTGCACGATTTCGGCACATGCGCGAATATGTCGCTTGCAGTTCGGTGCAGTACGTGGAACTTCTTGGCCTTCGCATGGAGACGATGAAAGGTACGAGATTCGTAAAGATGGGGCTGCCTTCTAAACGGGTCTGATCAGTACACGGAATAATATTCTCTGTCGCACAACTTCTCCTCGCACTGTCTTCGTAGTTGCAATATTACGTCTCGTGGAACACCACGGTACGGTGTGATTCCGTGACGTCGTTCGTCGTGTGATGCCTGATACTTGGGTTTACCGCACTATGACTGCACTTCGGGCAGTTTCTGAAGCAGTCTTACTGCTCATTAAAGTACACATAGGACAACTCAGTTTTACGTTTAGGAGGCTGCCGTTTACGGAAAGATGCTGCATTTCTGGATTATCCACGTAAGTCTATCACGCCACATTAGCATTCCTGGACCCGCGTCACTTTGTCTGGCCCAAAGATCCACGGTCTCGACAGCGCGTGCGACCCTTTATCCGTGTCTACTTTCGAACAGTACGATGCATCTCGCCTACCCGGAGATCCTTTTTGCACCACCGCGCCTCACAGTCACTTTAAGATCCTGGTCCCTACCCAGCTCTAACGACCCAGACTGTCGGCATAGGCGGCCACAATCCGTCTTTTGCCAATCTTCAACAACAGCACGTATCCCGCCTAACCTCCTCAGCACGGTGCGATGATCAAATCGGAGTCAGGCTGCTCACGTACAAAAGCTGTCGCGTCAGACAGAAACAGGACCGGTCGCTTGGTAAGAATTATTGCTGCGGGGTACCCGCACAGAACAAATACCGTGGCGATCCTGGTTGCGGTGGTTTTATTTTGGCCTGTGCCCGGTTCGTGCGTTCCCAAGTCCTTCCATCGTGCCTCGAAACTACGAAAAACAGTATGGACTTTGCAGAATCTTTCAACTAAGACTATAATATTATTGCTGTATTCCGTCTCCGGCGTCTCTTTGTTGTAGCTATTCCCTGATGCATATCGTTCTGTTCTGGATGTAGTCAATCACCAGCATGTGTGGCCATTGATAGGCCTCTCTTCCACCATGCACACTCCCCTGTGCGCGGGAACCGTCCTAGGTCTGGTGCACCAAGAAGAACTCACAAGCAGGCTTGTCTTCATGTAGTTTATATTCATGTGACAACGCCTGGGCCCTTGAAAAACGTGCAGGTTCTATGACAGAATCTCCCACCTTGAAAGCATGAAGACAGCCCTCGCAGAAGTATGTCGAATCTTCCCCGGAAGACATTCGCAGGTTGACGGGCACGAGTGCACTCCTTATGCAGTCGGCGAGGCGGAAGGCAAGCTCGAGGTTAAAGACTGCAGTAAGAGAGTCAACAGGTCTTTTCTAGATATCGGTGTTGCCAACGCGAGGAATTGGCTCTAAGGACACCAAACAGAAACTTTATGTCTCCAAAAGAGTTGTGTCGACACTGCATGCTTGAGTTTGTTGAAAAAACAGTGTACGGAGCTTTACAAGGTGGCTAGAGGAATGAACTTCCAGCACGAAACGATAATATCTCCGTCGACGAAGGGTTTGAATCACACCTACCCAGTATAGAGCACGTGCTTCTGGGCTCTGACGGGGCGTCACTTTATGAAGCTTATCAACATTCGCGATCCTTTCAGAGAAGCATAACGAATACGAAGTACATAAACTTGTCGTCTTTCAGAACTGCTCGGAGACAGTTTCACATCGAAGAAAAAGAACCAAGCGGGGAGTGATTATTGGCACGTAGCATATCAAAGAAGTACATGGCTACCTACGGAGAGGAATTGAAGAGTAACGCTGAATACATGTATACAGTTTGAAGATTAGAGCCTGAACCTGTTCCTCAGGATCTGATCCTGTTCACATGCGAGATATCGCATAAGAAGGCGCAACAAAAACCCGAATAGTCTATAGGCGTCAATAGTCATATACGCTTCATACTGCATCCCGCGTCTCCTTTCGCGGCTTTCATTTACGTGTTTAGGGGATGCTGAGCTATACTGGCTGATAGTCAAGTAGACTATTCGATACGCTTTTGAAATGGACCTACATCCAGACTCGCATTTTGCTCAGGAGAGGAACTCGAAGCACTTTGGGCACGAGCATATATAGCACTACCGAACAGATGCTCTCTGAAGGCCGACAAGACCACCGGACGAACTTGTTGCTGTTGAAAATGGAGGTACAGGACCCTGTCTAGAACGCACAAATGGAGATAAAGAATCGCCACCGTCAACACAAATGGAGGTATAGAATCTTTTCGTTGAACATGATAGGACCAAAATGTCGGGAGCTGAGGTAGTACAAAGACGAAATGAAACAGACATCGAGAGCTGAACTTTGTCATTGCGGCTAAAATTTGGACCTCACATGTGGGCACAGCTTACCTGCCTGTAGACAACAAGAAATACTCATATTCATTAGAACACTTAAGTGCTCGATACGACCACCCAATAAAGCAATTTGCCTCAGTACCCTGGCGTGGATGTCGTTCACACGTATAAAGAAAGGGCATTATAAAGTGAAGTCGCGTCGCTACTGCACTACAGCAAAGTTCTAAGTCCGCTGCAGGCCTATAGTTCCCAAGATGCCGACATTTCACGAGTTCAGCTAAAGGTTTGTATGCACAGCTGTCCCAAGACAGCCCTAGGGCGGCTGGCCGTTATGGTCCGTCGCTCAGTTTCTTTACAGCACGGCATCGATATTAAGTCTCATTTTAGAATCCGCATACTGGAGCTTGTGGAACATTCACCACCAAAAGGTCTGGCTAGCTCTACTAAAAGTAGTGTGCTAAATAGAACGTATAGCTGAATGTATTCGGAGCTATCGTACAGCGTCACAAAGGACAACGTGGAGTTACAGTGTAGCGACGTGCATACTTGCAAATATGTGCGCCGGCCGTAGAGCACGATATTTTCACCTAATGCTGCCGAAGTACCGTCGTGGGAACCGTGCTCAATCCTTTTGTACATGCGGCCCTACACCATGAATGATGATATTTCACAGATTTTGCGCTGCTATCTCATCGTGGTTTCCGAATGTAGAGGGAAGCATCGCTAAAGCTGTCTCCATTCCCTAGGAAACAGTCCAGTCGAGCGTCTTGTAGCCAAGTCTAGAAGGTCTGAGTACACAGAACGTAAAAGTGTCAGACTATCATGCCAACAGACACTGGGTCGATCCGTCCGTCGATCGTCCATGACTGTCGTAGGAGGAAGAGAAAAGTGTACTGTGAGTATGTAGCTACGCTCAATGATGGTAGGTCGTGCATTGTATCGTGCTGACACGGCAGCGGAATTGGATGTTTCGACCTATTCAGGGTACCGCCATGAAGGTGGGACCGAGGACTTCTCTGCAAACTGCCCATACGTAATCAGAAAATGGAGAAGACTTTGAGGAAGACTTCCGAACTCAATGCAAGTCGGAATGCGAGCTCTCTCTTTACGCTCGCGCCGATTCCGTGTCGGTGCAGCGAGTGGGCGTATGCCTCAACATATCCACCATGACGGTAGAACCAGTCGCTCCATGGACTCATTCCCTTCTTCTCCAGAGTTCTTGGTTGCGTAGGCTTCCCGTGGGTGATCATGCACGCGAGAGTACATAAGGTAGGTGCACGTACTACCTTGCGAGAGATAACATGATTGCAGGCCTAGGGAATTAGTCCTTGAATCCTACAACTTGGCGCATATGACGGTGCTCCCAACTTTCGATGATGGCAAGCAGTGAAATATTTGTACACCAAGGGAGACTGTGTCTCTGAAAACACTCTTCTTACAAAGGTGTCACAGAAGATCATTATATTACATTTGGGACCAGACAAAAATAATATGATCACGACTTCAAATCCCTCATACAGGAGAAGGTGCATCTGATCACCACGGGCGAAACCTTAACAACTCGTTTGTGATGGTCGGGAAGCACTGCTCTTCACAACTGCAAGATCATCTTGCCGTCCTGAAATGTTGCTGAATGCGTCGTTTCTCATGCTACTTGCTCCGTGTGAGTCAATCAACAGATATGGGTCGGCTTCAGATTTGCACCTTTCACTTTTCACGTTTGTTTCGGGTGAAGTTTTAGCCCTTGTCTGGCTGAATTACAAATAATTTTACAACAGTATGGCTATCTACTACTCACTACCATGCATGGAGGAGCAGAATGGGGGCATACCGAGCCCAGTATTTTCTGAAAAGTGGCTGGAGAGAGCCACTCCCTGAGACCGCCATCTCTGGTTTTCAGGAACTGGGTGCAGGCGTTCATCGAGGTGCAGGACGAGAGCTGGCGAGCCATTCGGATTACTACATAATCCTAATTCGGCAGTTATTATTAATAGACCCGCACTTCCACTAAGTAGACGAATGTTTCGAGCGGCACGGTACTAGAGTTAATATGCCTCTGAGAAATTCGCCAGATCTCTTCATACGAGTCATCATGCTGCAGCCTTGAAAAATCCGGTTTATTTATACGAGCTGCACTACCACAAACCGTGGGAGTCCATGTCGTATTTTTCCTGCCTGATCAATTGCGACTGATGATAGCCGACTCCTAGTTTCCCTGCACTACAGTTACGACCTGGGCAGTGGCAACCGTAGTACTACTGCGCATCAGTCTGCAAACAGTGGAGGTCCGCCGTAGGTCTGAAGTACTGAGTTTCCATACGGCCACACGTGCAGTACTTTCCTATCGTTCTGGCAGCAGCAGCATGCCACATTACCATTGCCTTATGCTCGCCTCCTCCTCCTGCCCAACAAACAATGCTCCCGATATCGCGCCCTACCCCTCATATCTCCCGACTCCTGCACAACGTCGTCCATCCGGCCTCGCCATAATTTTGTAATACACCACCACGATTCGTCACTACCTCGAGCACCTAATCTCGCCTAGTTCGAGCGACCCGCACTGCCCAAATCGCGCCCCATTCCATAGCTCTTGCCAATGTGCGATGACACCCAGCATCCCGTCCAAACTCCTCACCCTGTTGCCATCACCAGATCGCAGCCGGGCTGCTCACGGACTGTCGCAGTTCTTCACAGAGGAATGAAACCCATGGCTCAGTATGTTCTGTTGACCTCAGAGTACCTACACAGATCCTGGAAAGTGGTGCCACACGTTGCGACAGTTCAAGTAGTCCCAACAGCAGGTCCTTACGTTCTTCGGCTTCGCTGACGAGCGTCATAGCTACCGAACACCGCAGAGAACTTCGACAGGTTTGCAATGATGGGTTTACAGAACCACCGTACTCCAACTCCATTGTACCCTTGTATTAGCCGGGAGCGGCTGCGTAAAACCTTCTTGACGAACCTGCGGACAGCACAGATTTTTAGGAAGCGGCAGGCCATCCGTCAATGGCGGGCACTCCCGCGTACACTAGACCTCAGCTGAATCTCGTCCACGCAGGAGTGCTGACCAGCGGATATGTCGTTTTGTCCTCGGAACCTGACAGAAGACAGATACACCCATGAAGATCCTCCTACCTCTTCATTCTCCCAAGCCTCTTGCCAGATCATCTCCGTGCAGTCCTACTCGTTTGTACTTGGTGTGCTCTGCACTTTTTGGCACTGAGTCTACTTGTCGCTCTGGGCGTTCTTCCACTACAATCAGTACAAGAAATGCTTTTTGCGAGCACGGTGACTGGCCGAGTCTGTCCTTACTCGTCTGCAAGATGCGCCCATCGTGGAGGTTCGGAACCTATGTGGGGACGTTGTACCCTTTTTGTCGTTCATGAGGTATCCGGTTTCCGTGCTCGCGTTTCTACATCCCCCTGATGCCAAGAAAACCTCGAAAGAGATTACCCTTCTTTCATAGTCTCTCAACGTTTTTCGCCGAATTGGAGAGACCTGCGGGCCGACGTACTTGTCGTGAGATCGTCTCCATCACGAGGAACCCTGCAATCTCTGGCGCGCTACCCGGGAAGCGCATTTGTTGTTCTAATGGATATCGCTCACTCACACTGGCTGCGGTCCATACACAGTTTTCGGATCAGAATTTCGCCAAAACACATCTGGCGGAGTAGAGTGCTACATCCTTCGCATCAGCCTTTTGGCGAGACCTTTCGCAAAGGATGCGAAGGCCAAGATCATGCGCTCACCAAGATTCAGGCGAGTACCGTCGTTCTCGTTACCGCACAGAGTACTACCTGTTTCTGTTAGCGCGCCTTATGCCCGCTTCGTCAAAAGCTCAAGGAGAACATCATGCGTGACGATCTTAAGAAGGTCGTCTGGAATTTCGACACGTCCAGGATCGATTCGTTCACACCCCGCTCACATAGGTATTCTGAAAACTACCCGACCGCATCTACAAGCAGCGCTTTTGCTGCCCACCTCGTGCACCGCGCTCTCCTGAAATTGGCTGTCAACTTGCGTGGACGCCGCATGATGCCCTGGTACACCGGTGTGGGCTCCTTTGCTGTCCGGATCTGTCGGACTGTGGACAACAGAGACGTGGATCTCATGCTCACTGCGTCAGGTACTCACGCATCGGGCATGACAGAATCCGTACTACAATCCACGCTTGTACTCCGTTCAACCCCGTCCCTGTGAGAAAGACTCTCTAGGCCTCATATGTGTAGAGTCCTCCCATTGTCTTTGCACACATCACCCAATGGTCACGTGGTACTGTTGCGACAAGCCTGAGATGAAAAAAAATGATTGCGACTCGTTCAGGCGCGAAGTGTGGCCGTTCTTTTCACTGTTCCGAAGTCCCCTCGAATCATGATACCTTACTCCCCATGATTACGGCTAGGCACCACCCTACCCGCTGCCCATCCGCGCGGAACGATAGCTGACGATGAGTCTTACGTCACTCCTCATCCTTTGATGTGCAGATTGACTGATGCCCAAGTCTCCGTGGTAGAGGTGTGGCAAACCCTCGCCACATCTTCACTGTCTGGGTTGCTATCCGCCTCCGACACACTTCCCATCCTTTGATCCAGTTATCGTATCAGCAAACACTCCATTTTGAGCTTCGAAGTGCTGCACAAACTCCACCTCGGCGTCCCCGAGCCGGGCAAGACCTTAGTATGTCTTCACCTCGACCCCCTTGTCCTATTTGCGAGGGATCCCACTGCCAGGACCAGTCCAAAGCAAATCATTGCTGTCTGTACTGCCCTGCTTAGCGAAAGCAACACCAATCTGGCTGTCAATCACATAAACTTCGACATTCTCGCTGTACACGTAGGTTTCTCCGGCTCTAAAAAATGCAGTCACTTGAACGGACCTCACAGAAATGAAGGAGTCGGCGGTGTGCTGAAGGCAGACGACAACAGCTCTCTTTAAACCGTTGTTCCCATTGCTTCATGAAGCAAATACTACTGCATTGACGAGGTCAGCTCCACGCCTCTTGCACTGATTTGCGCTGAGTACTCAGGCATTCTAACTTTCAGCTGAAAACAAAGCCTGGCAGAGCACTGGTGCTTCTCCAGACCTCGCAACGTACAGGTGTGCATCAACTAATTCGAATCCTCTATGCTCCACACCTTTGGCGACCATCGCGCGACAGTTCCCGAGACCGTAGAACTTCATACCCCTGCCCACCTTTCTGATCGCATTCGTATTGTTGCAGGCTTCTAACTCGTAAACAGCAGTGTCCTCGAATACACCAACTCTATCATCAAACAAGACCATCGCCACTTTGTCAAACAAAGGGAAATCGGTACGGACGACACTACCGGGCGATGCGTGGGATTGAAAGTGCCCTGCTGTCCTTCAAACTAAGTCGTCGTCCTCTTACAAGCAGGTAACGCCAGAACCTTGGACAAGAGTCAAACTGGCGGGCACGAGGTGCGTTGAGGTAAGGACGCCTTCAGAATGTACCTTTCCGATTCCACTTGCCTGAAAACCCCCTCGATGCCGCTCTCTATATAAAAAGATGGATGCATGAGCGCCGCAATACTCAATTTACCTAGAGGAAAAGCTTTTTGTTCATGCATTGGCCTTGTACTTCGGACTCGTGACTAGAGCACGAGCGTGATGCGTCAAGTCGTGCTTGTAGAGCTCCTTCGTTCACAGCGCATCTCGATGTATGGCACTATCCACAGAGCTTTGGCCAGAAATGTCAATGTTCTAGCTGACTTCGGTTCTTCCCGCAGCGATAGGGATCCAAAAGTCAATCTCATTTGGCTCGGCCTAATGTACAAACATATTCGTCGGTGCTTTGACGGAGATCGTAGAGTTGCCGTGACGAGAGCGCAGCAACTCAGCTTCTTATTTCCACTCGTTGCTAACGGGTAGGAAACAAACGCAGTGTGAGTGGCTGGGGTTCTTCTTTTTTGCGATGCTCATGAGTATGACTCACTCCAACCTTCAAAGTATATCTTCATTCGGAAGACGATTTATATTACACCCATCGACGTTCTGGATAACACAGCGGAATACGTCTCCCTGTAGGTGTCTACAAATGGGGATCTGACATGCTCGAATAGTCCCCTCCTGCTCCCCAAGAAAGAGCGACGAGCATGTCCAGCTCCTTCTTCTTCCTACTTCGGATGATGTAGGGTCTATGCATTCACTGAGAAAGCTCTGGTGGTGCGGACCAGTTTTCGCATCCCTCTTTTCACGAATCACGTGCACATCTGTGTTTCTGGACCTGGATGTGGACGTCCATCGAATGCAGTAGGCTGGAAAGTACTCCATATAAAGTACACGGCTTTCAATGGCGCTGAATATGGACACCGTTTGCATTCGGTAATTTGGAGTTGGTATAGAACAGAGCTTCTTAGCGTAGACGGAGACCTCTAAAAAGAGCTCATTCACTAGTGCCAGTTCCAGTAAGTGATCGAATTGGCTACTCGGCGTTCTTCTCTCCGCGTGATAATGAGCTGATCCGACTGTTTTTCCAGGCCCTTACCGTTCTACGTGTCACCTTACGTACCTCCAATGACATGATGACCCTTGGCTTGCCTTCCGACGGGAACCTTACCCTACACCGCTCACAATATTAATTGTACCGAGACCTATTACATGCCGTTGCGCTCAGCACTACTACGCGCACCATTCCCCAGCTGCTACTCTACGTACTTGAGCAATACGCTCCGTGATGCTCACCTGCACTCGATTATCCAAACTTGTGCCGGCCTTTAATGCAGGAGAGAAAGTGGAGCCCTTTGCGCTAATCTCGAAGACATTGCCATACCCACCCTCAGACGCAACTGGGGAATTTCTTTGGCCCTAAATAGTAGTTGGTATTTTACATGCACGTTCCTTGACAGCTTCTTGTTGGCGCATACCGAAAGAAAGACATTCAACCGTATCGTGAGGCTCAGTCGTAATGATTCTGTCATTCGAATTGAACTTTAGCCATACGCTTCGCTCGCTGCAATGTCCCGTCGCTGGCAATCTATGTGCGTACGATTTCATGCCCCTAACATGGTTTTGTTAACGACGAGGTGTTCGTATCTGCAAGAGACGGCCGACCTTTACAGCCAGCCGGCTCCTTTGAAACAAGGCAGCTTTCTTCTGACCTTGTCCGGCAAATTCTGCTTTACAGCTTGAAGCTCGCCCAAACGATGACGTTTAATAACACCTCCGCTGTAACCATGCTATAGCCGACTCCTGCACGACGAGTGGCGCAGATATTTTATACTGAACAGGTCTTTCACGTATCAAGCGAAGCAGAGAAGCAAAGCGGAGACTTAGTCGACAATAACGAGAGAATATATACATGTATTTCGTGCGGTCCCAGAGTAAGCAATTTTGTAAAGGGCTGGGAGCGATTGCTAAGAGCGGGGGCGGCCCACCTTCTTGCATATACATGAGTAGATCGACGTTCCAATGAAAACCAGGTCAACAGGGTTCATCTGCCCGCGTACTTCCAAATTCACAGATTGGCACCTTTATTATGGAGACCCCGCCTATCTTGAGAGTTACTCACTGCTCAACTTAAATGAAAACGTGTGTATAACCATTCCATAAGCTCGATTCGTGTTCCGCTTGAATTCTTTGCTTCTTGTGTCACGTGTATCTGCTCTCCACAGATTTTATGATGGTCGGGTGACGGTAGGGATATATTACTGCACGAAAAAGAAGTCGTAACTTCGGAAAGGTGGAGGGTTTATAGTACTTCAGATGTACTTCAGACTTACTCGAACGATAACAGAATACCCCATCGCCCGCAATGAAAGTCATGGATCTTGACCAATATATCAAAACAAACCTATAGGAAACTAAGATGCGGTCAAAACGTGGCAAGAAGTTTCGGCACAGCTATACTCGCCTACACGGCACGGAGAATGAGGATCCTACGAATTTCGAACCCATACAATAACCCGAAATGTACACATCTCATTTATAGTCGGTACAAGATGCCACCTGTACCCGGCTATAGCCGTCTACTTGTTTCCTAGTCTACGAAAGAAAGAATAACTTCATCGTGTGCTCATACCGCAACAGTAGGCGAACAGTACTTCCCCCGCCCACCAAATTCTCGACGTTGCCCACTAAACGTCCAAGAAACCTCAACGATAGCGACGTACTATTTCTCGCGCTTCGAAATAGACGAGAAATTGTAGAGTTCTTGAGAAAGACGGAATAAACGGTGGCACAAGAGCGAGATATATCGTCACGCTAATTTAAATCTATGCCTTCTTGTGAACGGCCTACTGCCTACTCAAAGTCTGCACCGGACTCCAGAAGCCCCCTCAACCGTCAGCAGAACCACAGATTTAGACACCTCACGGATACCTGAGGGTCTGTTCGACTTCATCCAGAGCTCACCACCTCAGACTCGCATATGCAAGCTTACAACTACCAGGATTATGAACAGAAGCCTCTTACTAGAACGAAAACAACCAGAGCGACGGTGTGCTTTTGCTCGGAAGATGAGATCCGATGCTTCAAAGTTTCGGGTGCTAACCTCACGAGTGAACCAGATGGAGGGGTAGTTTCGAACTTGACGGCAATGAAGTCCTGAAAGGGTTATGCAACAGATATCCTGCGGTTGTGGTGAGGCTCACGTTTTGGAGCAGCGAAGTTAGATTATATTCACTGCCCATGCGGTGAGCTTAAATAGATCGTGACGATATGGACCTACTGTTTTCAACCGCACGGGTAGGTGGAGCCCGTAGTCTACGACGATCGCATATGACGCCGCCAATAATACAGGTGTGTACTTTGTACTGCTGCAAAACGGGCCTTGTCAAAGAGCTTGGTCGGTTCCTAAGCCTGAAATGGTTCCTCATATTGATTTTTATTTGAATACGAACCCTGTCGTCGACGAGCTGCACAGCATGGTCCGTACGATCGTCGAAAGAAGTTGAACTATGACTTCCTCCACTGAGAAACATATGTTCTGGGATATCAGGGAGTATCATACGTGTAAATCATGTACCAGAACGTGTTATTTGTCGCGAAATCAGAAGATTTTTCTGAGTTGACGAGAAAGGCCGAAGAACAATACTGCTGCTGTGTTTACCGTGGGGGTGTAGGGAGAGAAAATCATTTGATGCGTTTGTATCTCGGAGCGATGCACGTGTCCTGTAGTAGCTACGGCTTTCCTTCCTGTATTTGTAGCTGAAGGAGAAAGCGGTGGTAACCTGGCACGACATGTTTTACCCATATTGGAACAGCTGTGTGGGTTCTCGCGTGCATCATGGCTGTAGGAGGGGATCGGAAGGTTACTCGGTATCAGTACGCCAAAGTATATACTTCACTCGGGCGATGAGTACAAATATCTCTCTACTTTACGGCAACCATGAGAAACTGTTTCAATACTCTCCACACTGAAGAACTTAAAATTGAACGTCTATTATTGCACACCACTCTGCGAGCTAGAGGCTTCTAAGTTGACAACGTATTCATGCCCAATTTGGACATTGGAGACTCTCTCCCTTCGTACACTGTTTTCCTCATGTTACTATCTCTACCTTCTGCTACATTCGTCGTTGGTTCTGGGTAATTAGCAGTAGGTGCTGACCCAAGAGGTTGTTATGTTAACCCTCTTATAATCCTAGACATAGATTTTTTGAGATACTGTAGTCGGTCGCCTACAATACCAGTGGGCATGCGCGTATCATTCGTCATGGCCGTTACCTATACAGATAGTATCTCCTCAATTACCTATAATCTACGGCTACGGAAAATTGAGTCTTTACTCATATTGTCAGCTATTATTCATGCATCTTACTTCATGGCTGTCTTGTACTTCAGCTGGTCTTTATGAGTCAGGTGACTACCAGTACGCAATTCTGACAGGCCCTTAGGTCTGAACGCTGATACTTGGCGAGCTGGTGTGCCCTGACGCCGCCATACACTCCTAAGGATTCTACTGACAAACAGGTCGTACACTACTATAATTCTATAAATCTAGGACCTAGTGCTTGATCACACCCGAGCATGTTCTTTATGATATAAGTACTTGACTCTACAGTCCTGTACAGATTAAAAGCATCGGACGTCGGGGGGACAACCCGGCTGTGCGAAGTACCTTTTGTAGAGCACTCCTAAAATTTGGCACACTTCCCGTGAAAAACACAAGATATCGACCTTGTTGCTCATCATGAAATGTATCACTAATACTCAAAGGATAGGTCAGCTGTCCTGGTTGTCTAAGCTATTGACATGTGCAACGATGGACGAATGCCGAGCTATAAATGACAGTAAAAACTGAGGTTTACATTTGCGGCCTTTTAGTTATCAGTAGTAGTTTACAAGATACCCAGGATGTGCATCAGTTCATTGTGATAGAAGAATGCTTCGCTTCCACTGAAGAAACCTGCAGTGTGCCGCGATGATGTCGAGGTTTAGAAATCAGATTTGAATCATGATGACACATAAAATAGAGGGCTCGAAAGGTCTAGCCCGCAGCTGGATTGAAACGATAGCTGCGGGGATTTTGTTCTGCAAAACAGAGGTTCGGAACTACTTAGAACTAGTACCTTTTGAATGCTACGATCCAGGCACTTTCCTCATTATTTCTTGTGGTTCATGCGTTGATTTGTATGATGCAAAGGCTTTCCTGATTTGCGACTGCCAGGGAGCGCTTACAACATTCGAGATATTCGTCTTCGAATACGTTGCTCACGATATAATGTGTGTTGAGCTCGGCTTAAACTAATTTCTTGCAGATATTCCTGCTTGATCATGAGCCAGACATAGCTCGTCGGGCTGTGTGCGCCTCTTCTGTTCAGTGATACTTTGCATTTGGCCGTTCCATGTCATCCATTCATGTTTCGCAGCTAGCCCGAAAAGTAGCTTCTCTGGGTCCAAAGTCATCCGTCGTTTCCGGGAGTGTCTGACCGTTCTCAATATGAGAGCGTCTAAGCTAAGCACCACCAGACTAGATAAGTCCAACTGTACGAAATCGTCGGTGTGTGGAGTGGCTCCCGTATAGATTCCAACTGTTTTGTACAAGTGGTTTTACCCCTTTGTGTATTTTCTACCCAATCTGGTTTCCTAGTATGTGGTCAAACCTAAGGTTTGATTGAAATATGGCCACATCCCATAAAACAGGTTCTTGGTATCTGTCTCAAACGCAGACTGCGCCTGAGATACAATGACTACGTAGAAGGTCGAAGTTGCGTGGTGTTGCTACAGACACCAGAATTTACAGGTGAATGAAGGCGAATGGAGGACGTTGAAGAATATATTCGAAACGAGAACAATCATAAAGCTCCGCGCTGTGTAGTGAAGTGATCTCTGCTTACTACACAGTTGGAGCGCAAACACAAATTTCCACTCAGTATACGGATTTGAGAGGCCGTACTGGTCGACTATGAGTGGGTGTACTGCACGCTTACCCTCGACGATGAGTAGCATGCCAAAACTGTACTGCGTTCGAGTTGTAAGAACCATGATTATGATCAAAAACATTACTATACCTGTAAAGTGTGCAGAGCCTCGTCCTACACGAACGCACATATTCTGATGTAAACAAGGGAGGAAGCCTTCAAAATGTGGTCTACACGTGTGACACAAACTTGAAAAGAATGCGATTCACGATCGCTGTTATAAGGACAGTTGTAATCCTGTTGCAGCTACTGGACACCTAGTGTCTATTGGACATTTGGCCTCATATGAGGCCAAATTGCCTCATATGAGGCCAACTTTCAAGTCGAAATATAA
>JAUKWC010075604.1:0-77190 GCA_032356245.1 Endocladia muricata
AGTATGCAGCGGAGGCGGAAAGTGGCAGTGAAGTTGAGGAGAATGAGATGCACGGGATTGGCAACGAGGGCGCTGTTCTCAAGCGTAGTGGTGGAGCTATCCGCCCGGATCTATATGCAACCTACCGACGCGTCGGTTCCCGACGTCTCGGTACCTTACGTGACCCCCTCCTGCTCGCTATCAATTACTTCTTCCTTGTGGTCTTGATAAACTCGTGTGTGCACGTCAGTCTGCAACGGATGCACGAAGAGATCCGAGTCGGTCTGCCGGGGTCACCACAAGGGCGAAAATAGCGAAAGTCTGTTTTAGCTTGCGATACTTGGTTTTGCAAGATCTGGACAAGGTCCCAAAAGTCGGCAGTTCAGAACGACGCACCGCTGTGGTCCAACACAGGAGTTGCGGAGAAGCCCTGATGGCGAAGCTTCTTCTCCAAAACAGTGAGTGTGAGGGAGGGACATTCTTGTGAGGAGCGAATGGGGTCTCCAAAGCGCGCCAGAGAGAAGTCCGGATCCGTCAGGAGAGAGAAGATCCCGTCAACCATGCGCAGGCTGGCAGTCATTTCTACTTCGGAAAGGGAAACTGCGATAGATTGTATGAGGAGACAGATTTTACGCGTGGTCGGTTCTGCATCACGATGACACAGGGGGAATGTGAGCAAAAAAAGCAGAGGCATTGGAGCCTCGTCAGAAAGGACATCGTCATCGTAGTGGACAGGAGATTCTGGGGCGGATGAACCTTGCAGAGAAATAGGGAAGAGCTTGGCCGGGCAATGTGTTTAGACGTGATACCGTTGCTCTTGCTCGGCAAGGGAATATGCGTCGAAAGAGGAGTAGACGCAAAGCCGAAACTTGCAGCGCATATTGCGAGCTGGCAAAGATGGCGGCATAGAACATGGCTGGCGGGAGGAGGGAGAGAACCGAGAGGTACGGCGTTTTGCACGGATGGAGCTGTCTTCTCGATTTTAGCAAGTACAAGACCGTAGGTCCGCTCATGAGCACTCCAGCGTTCACTGAACCTGCTGCAGGTCTCGTGCACGCGGGAGTGGTCAAGGTTGAATACGGGGCCTCCCATTCTACGTACACGCATGCTATTGGCTGTGTCAACCAGAGCAAATCATGCATTCTCTGACGGGTACTACAAGGAGAGGTTGGAATCGAAAAGCAGTGACACTGCAGTACCCTTAATTGAAAGTTTTTAAATTTTTCGGACGGTTTAGGGTATTTTCACCTATGGTTTTTTTAAGGTACAGCGGCGACACTCTGGAACACGAGAACCTACCATAGGCCCTATTTAAACCGCAGCGACCTGGGATGCCACCTCGCGAAATGTGCGAAGGTACTTTGCCGTGAACAGAAAGTATTGAGCGACAAGTCTTTCTTGTGACGCGGCGGTGTGCACAGGTAAGCAGCGCATATTCGAAATGGTATTCGCACGAATGCGCAGGGGTTCGGGGCGATGGCAGGAGCTTTCGAAGAGTTGCGAGGGGTGTGGTGTGCGATGCCCCGTGGGGAGTGCCGGCTGTTGGAGGTCGGGAGGGTGAGGGAGCGCGGGTGATGGTGGGGTTCCGTGTACAAACTGGGAGGGGTGGTTGGCGGGAGGGTTCGCATCGTTGAGGAATAGCAAGAATTGTGGTATGCGATGGGATGCACGAAGAGAGGGCTGTTGGAGGTGGGCAGGGCGAGGGAGTAGGGGTGATCGTGGGGTGTCACGGTGGAAACATACATCCACCCAAGTCATCTAGAAGGAGTATTCATGTAGTAGTACGGAAATATGGGAGAATGAGACGGAACGTTCACCGCCCGCAGTGAATGTTAGATTTAAGTTCAGTAAGCGCAGTGGGCATCTGCACGTCTCGCAGTTCCCAACGCAGCAATAATGCATTCGGAACTACAAAAAGTGCAGTTGTAAAGCAATAACACTAAGGCTAGACTAACGCACATGCCAGTACGCTGCGGAGTATAGTTGGAGCCCAAAAATCGACATGCCGTGGTGTATCCGATGGAATTACTAGCCCTGGAATTTCGAAAAGTGCCGGTCGATGGCTAGTATTACTAGGCCTGGACTTCCAGTTTGTGAATTTCCGTACTTGGTGATACTGGGCTCAGACGTTCACTCAGTAGAGGTCCGAGGCATGTCATATTAGACTCGGACATCGACGTAGTGGAAGTGCTAGTCTCATAAAATAGGCATCCGAGGTCTACCTGGTGGAAGCCCGGATGTAGTAATTGTAGACCTCGACCTGCAGAATGTGTGGGATACGAAGGATATCAGTAGACCTTGTACTTCTTTAAGGGACATCCGCATCCGTTTCTGGACATGCAGATTTCAGCTATCCGCTGCAATTGGGAACACGTTGACGCAAATGACGTGGTTGCAGTTGTATGAATTCGCGCGCGCATTGTTAATAAGTGACGGTTCGATGCACAAAGCAGGCTCAAATACATGAACGCAACGCAAAGCACTGAAGCAGTACATCTGCGCCTCGCAATAGATTTAAACGTCTATAGTTCGCCGTACAAAACCGCTCCTGCAATCTGCCACACCTCACGCGGAGTATACGTTAGTCCTCGTTTGCAGTCCACTATATTTACAGTACTGTTCGAGAAAGTAGCGCAGAGTTTTAGACGTCACCACTTGCCATATATCGTCAGCAAGATTTTGGGTGAGCCAGTGCAGCCGAACAACTCCGAGGGTGATGGTCAGTTTTCTAGAGCCGCAGATGGGGCAAATTGCGCGGATCTGTATTCGATGTATCGGCACAGTATCCGTCGAAAGCTAATTGAAAGTATAAAGGGTCCGAGGCAAGCTTATCTCCGTCAGGGAGGCTAAACTTCATCGTGTGAAGTTGAGGTACGGAAGGTGAGATGCGGAGCACCACTGTACTGGACAATTCGCAGTACGATCTGGATGTTTTTCTAGAATACAGACCGCGAGCGATGGATATACACGCACACTAGACGCGGTAGTTCAGATATATATATATATTTTTAGATGCAAGCTTCCATGCGAAAAACCGCCGTGCTACAGGAACTCGACGCTTTTAATTGCAACGAATGTCACCTTTCCATGACATTCGAAAATCTACAGTACAGCTGAAAGGTTCAATAGCCTACTGGACCCGATGGACGTCCGCATCCATTTCTGGAAACTCAGACGCATCCACAGGGCAAAATGTTGTCCTTTCCGCACCACCAGCACACTGAAGGGCACCACAAAACTTTGCTAATACTTGAAAGAATTTGTCGTGAGTATCGACTAGAGCTCGGTGATGTGATCCGGGACACCTGAATGTTGAACGCTCACGTTTTGTACAATACCTACGGACCTATACGTATAAGTCGGCCATTACATTCAAGAACATAATCGTCTTTACATAGCCAGCATGAGAGGTCGGGGGTATGACAAATGTTGGTCCTCATAATCAATATGGTGCGTGTTGTAAAATAGTTGCTCAACGATATCGCGGGTCTCAAGCGTAGTACTGGTGTCCTCAACATTTCGTTCGCGATTTTTGACCTGGTCCCCACAGCGTCCTGTCACTGTTCCGCAAGCTCGAACAAGACCATACTTTTGTCACAAGATGGTTTACGAATAAATGCTTCCACATGCAGCGGAATACTAACGCTTGCAGGCGAGTAGAATCCTTTCAGTCCGAAGCAGATTCCTTAAAATGCTGCCGGGCCACAACTCTTTCGATGGACGAAATGAATCATGACTTTAACACGCGGCACCATCTTTGTTCGCACCGCACTATCAGTGACTCTCGCGAGACGATGGTTGTAAACTTATGGTCTGAAGTAATTCTCATGTGTATCATACGATTCACAGCAACGAACTGAAGCGCCAGTCAACGTCATCGCAAGTTTTTAGACTCATATTTTTGAATCTCAAATCTATCTCCGTTCTATGCTCCGTGGGGTACCACTATTTTCAGCGTTACTACTATACGCATGCACTAAGCCATGAAGTCATGGTTGTCTGAGTTCTCATTCGAGAGAGAAATTTTGATCTGCTCATACATATCCCCCGGGGCAGAGCGCTTCACCTGTGATCATTGAGATTCAGCGAATTTCGGAAATCGTTGAAAACTACGATAGATACGGTATAAATAACAGAAGTAAAGCGAAGCGCGACTCTGCATCGCCGAAAAGTAAGAAACGTGATTTTCTTAGTACTCAGAACTAAATACGTTCTGGAGATGGTTGGATGTCACAAGTCACATGATGTGAGTGTTTCCCACGTGATAATACACGTATATAGGAGTGTTCTGTCGCGCATGAAATTACAGCCATCCATCTGCACATGTACTTTGATATGTGCAGATTACAAGTAAATGTCAATAGTGACACCCAGGGCATTCTACAAATTATCTACTCTCCGATGCCACGGAAAATATCTCTGTACGCTTGATTTGACGTCCTATACGCAATCCGCTTCTTTCTCCGCTTCGTGTCACACGTCCACGACCTGTTCGCAAGTTTTGCGACGGGTCAGGTATCACTATCATAAGGGTATAGATGCTCTGCATACGAAGATGTCTGTGCAGATGGATGCTGTGCGTCGGAGGAGCTTTTGATCGTCCATCTGCACTTTCATTTGCAAATGCGTATATCGCGACACCTTTATTGCTAGCACCCGACCCAAATTTTGAACTTGCGACTTCGTGGCCTCACAACAGAAATGTCTGGAAGCTCTGGATGACGTGGACTCGGGAGACCATTTGTTTTTACACATCTTTTGAGACGTCTGCGCCTCCAATGGTCGGGGGACTCCATTATAGAACGGCTACAGCAAGGAGAAAGTGAAGAACGTGCGTCCGCTCGCTCTCAGTGATATGAACGATGAATGCCCGTATGGCGTTAAAATAAAGGTTTTCAGTACTAGTCGTTGCTAGCACGGCGTCAAGCGTCCGCTTTTAACTCGGACTGGAAACATTTCGTCGCGAACCACGCCGTGTACCATGTTTGTGTTTTTGGAGATGGATGCGGACATCCACCGGGACCAGTAGCGTAGTAGACCTGCCACACGCACCGCAAACGTTGGGATGTCATGGAATCCTCACTTCCGTGGCGTTCCAAAACCTGGTTTTCGTCGAGTGCCGCGTTTTTCGAATGGACGCGGATTTCCAAAAAACGATTGAACTGCCGCGTCCAGTGAACGCCCGCTTCCACTACCCGCAGTTCTTTTTTTCGCCAATCATTCAGCTAGTACTGTAAATCGTGCAGTACACCACAGGTCCGCGTCTCACCCTACGTACATCCGTGTCAAATAATGACCAGTAGCCTGCTCTACGTGGCTAAGCTTACTGTGGACCCTTCATACTCTTGATTACGTTCTGCCGGAATTCGGGCCACTCTGCTCAAGGCTCCTTCGCGCATTAAGCGCCATCTGCGGCTCTAGGAGACTGAACATTATGCTGAGTGGTGTCTGGCAGCACTAGCTCACCCAGAATCGTGCCGGTGTGATACGGCAACGAATAAAGTGAAAAACTCCTCGCTCATTCCTGCGATAGTACTGTAAACATGGTGGAACTCAAAGAAGGACTAACTTCTAATACTCACAATGGGTCGCAGATCGCATGGGTGCTGCTGGACGGCGTCAGTACAGTGAGTGCCGAACATAAGACGTTTCTCTATATCGCGGAGCGCAAACGCTCTGGCTCTGTCCTTCGCATTGCGTTCGGGTAGTAAAGCTTGCTCCGTGCATCGAGCCGGCAATGCTGAACAATGCGTGCACGAATTTATACATCTCGTACCGCGTGGTTTGCGCCAAAGTGTCGCCAATTGCACCGAAGGGCGGAGGCCTCCAGTCGTGTGGGTATACTTTCATAAGGTACAAGGTTCTTTTTACGACTGAACCTTGAGTCGACGTATGAGAGAGGCTGCAAACATGTATTTCGTGGCGTTGAAAAGTAGGTAGTTTGGAAGATTGGTTGGGTGTCACCAGTGACAGGGGATGAGATGTGAACAAGTAAAAGTACATCGGCAGATGGATGTTGTTTTTGGGATTCAATTTTCCACATCCGTCTGCTCAGGCGTTTTCACATGTGTAGATATCAGCCCCTGTCACTAGTGACATTACCCCAGCCTCAAGTGTCATTACTTCTCAAATCTCTTTTTTCGACTATAGCTGCGACGAAATCGCCCACATATCTGGGCGACCTTCCTTGCGGCTGAGCCCAAGTACTTCTCCGCTGCTATAGTGTGGCATTCTGGCCTGGAGCTCGTCTTCAGACTGGTATGTAGTGTTTAACTTTGGTTTACTTCACGCTACTCAGCGACTTCTTCGTGAAGCTACCTAATGTTCCCCACCACTTGTCGTGACGGTAATCAAATCCCCTGGGTCATCGGAGTCGAAACTACCATCTCTAGGATTGGCCCCCTCTTCCCTACTACTCCCGTGCGCGTCCGAATCTGCAAACCGAACCACGTCCGCGCCGTCATTCCTGTCTAAGTCATCATCTCTTTCATTACTCCAACTACTAACACGGGACATCTCACTGGCTGGGAACTGCGGTACCCCTCTCAGTGCGTATGACACCTGTTCCTGCACACCTTTCGCTTCCGGCATAACGTACACATGGTACCGGACCGTCAACTCATCCGCGATGCGGTCCTTATATACAGCCCCGGCGTGCGTGAGATGCCCATGCCCGAAAAACACAGAGTTGGGCGGCACAATGATCTTCATCATCTTGAACGAAGCCGCGGCAGCCATTTGCTTGCTCTCCTCCCAGTATGCAAACGCGAATGAATAGTCACACACTGACAACGGACAGCCCACTGCCCCCTGAACGATTGCAAAACAGCCCAATGTCTCCGCTTTCACTGCCTCGTCAAAATCATTCTGCGGCGCTGAACGCGTGCAGTCCTTCCCAGTAACCAAGAATCGACCCACTGTCTTAGGAGCGAACAACTTCCTCCGAGCTATCTTCCCCTGACCGCCATACAAAGCAAACTGACAGATCCGCGTGTGCAGCTGCCCACGCCCTCGCGAAGCCCACAACCGTTCCCCCCTCGATTCGCAAGCTTCCAGCCCCAGGCTCTGTGTACTCGGGTGTCCGGCGAATCTCAGCTTCTAACTTACAGTCTCCCCCTCGTCTTCCCCCTCGTGCACAATAGAGTTCTCCTAGGTCTCATTCGTCCGCTGTCACTGCACATTCCCCGCATTGAATGTGCTCGCATTGGACGAGAACAACTCTTCAACTAGGGAAAGCTTCCACTTGGGTGTCAATATGAGGGTCTCAAGGCTTCCACGCGGAATGCCGGTAGAGTCAGCGAAGTTCTCAAAGCACGTGTAGCTGAGTTTCTGAAGCTTACCTCGTTGCTTCTAAAAGTGGGTATCTCCTTTGCCGTAATCATCACCCCCATCTGCTGCATTCCTCCAGAAGTGTGTCTGAGGCCGGGTGGGCTTCCAGATGTCCGAACCCACATCGTTACCCTCGAGCTCGGTAAATTACACGTAGCTCCCTGTAAAGAACTGCGGCAGATGAATCGCTACGGCATCCTTAATGGAGAGGTAGAAGTGCGTCCGCTGCTCAATGGGTATGTGGAAGGCAAGCAGGCAAAGCGTGGAGTGCGGGTCTTTCTCCATCCACAGACGCGACTTGTCTTCTTCGTGATCTGGTGAACCGCCGTCTCCCAGATTTTCCCAAGTGTCGCGTGTTTTATCGAACAACACGTTCTTGTCCGCTGTGCAGACCGGCAGCGGGCTCAGAAACTCGTCGTCGAACATTCGCGAGGGACCTTCACGTTGTCCTCTGACCGCCTGGGCCGCCTTGGTCTTCTCAGAGACCCTTCGTCTCGACCACCGTACTACCTTTTTCACTCCACCAAACATTTTCGACTGCACAAGCTTCACAAGTAGAGTCGTCGGCCGTGAGAAGGGTGCAGCCGTTGTCTCCCGGGCAAGTGCTTTTGTCTGTGGCAGCACTCTTGGGTCCTTCCGCCCACGAACTATAGGCCTGAGTGCAGTCGCGTAGGAAACATGAGTACGCAGGGCGGAGGTGCGTGTAGAACACACAAGTGCGGGGGTAGTCACGCGAGCCGGGGCGGTGTGTCAGCTAAGATAGGGAGCCAAATGCTCAGGTACCTTCGTCGCGAAGCGTGTAGCTTGGGCCTTTTTGTCCATGTCTAGATCTTCTCCCCGGCACTTCAGCTTTCCATATTATCAAATAAGTTCAGGCAGGCTTCGAAAACATGACGCGCGCACGTGTAGAAAGCATCAGATTCAAACTTTCCGTCGCGTTCCGCGTTGTTGATATACTGCGACGTGGAAGTCATGCACAGTGCTCCAAGTCGAGTGCTCTCCGACCAGAGAGCCTGGTCCTGGAGGTGAGTAATGCCGAGCTTCCTAGGGATTGAGGTGTAGAAGGTCAGGTCGCTTAGCGCCTTCACGAGGCCTGAGTATCGGAGGAATATCTTCGCTACACGTACGTAGAGGCGGTAGGCCGACGGTCCGTTTGCGGGCAGCAGGAGGGCCTTGGTGCTCGCTTCCCCAGTGCCCGTCTGACACACAACCGCTAGGTCCATGTCGTTTTCCACGGCGAGAGCCGTCCTGAAGTGGACGGCACTCGTGAGAGAGTGGAAGAACGACTTATCGAGGCGGACCAGTCCTGCAGAGGTATCCTGCTGGGACAGTTTTGGTACAGTTCTCTGTTTCATCGTGTCCCATCCATCCTTTCGGCCGACAAGAGGTATGCGGAGGGGCTCGCGGGCCCATGTCGTGCCGCCTTTTTACCCTTTCAGGCCAAGGACAGCTTGGCGGGGATAAAGGCCGTCCACCATAGTATACTTTCCATCTTCGCGCAACACGGTGCCGTCCTTGATGCTCTCGTTAGCGATATCCGGTGGCGAGGAATTATCGGACCAGTGCGCTGTAACCGACATGACGCCAAGGTCATACTTGTAGCGGCGCTCAACCACGCTGGCTCGGAGGCCATCGGTGGTGGCGACCGTGTTTTCGCGAAGAACATGCTACCGCTGCATGGTCTGCGCAATAAATACGTAGACCTCGGTGGATTCATAGTCGGCAATTGAGATAGTCGGACTCAACACTGGCTGCTCCTTGGCCCCCACTGCAACCACATCCGAGTCTTCAGCGTCGAAAGTCTCTGGTGCCGGAGAGCGGTCGGACGAAGGGTTCGCCTGGTTAGAGGCGTCCCGACGCAGGTGTCTGTGGGGTGGCGACTCCTACGCAGAAGACTGCACGCCCGTGTCTGCCCGTCCCTCCTCCCTTGTCGCAGCCGGCTCCGATTCCGGCTCCGATTGTACCCCCGGCTGCGGCTCCATTGCCAACGTTAGCGAATCGTGAGTGGCGTTCATGATGAGAAATTCGTTGGTCATTTCGGAAGTACGCTGCTCCCGAGAAGGGATCAACAACGGGAATGAATGAGGATGGATTTTATCATAGGAAGGCGGAGAAGATGAGAAAGAAGCCGTGGGCGAGAGAGGGTGGCCTGGTGACGGTAGAAAATGGAAAGACTGAGAGAAGAAGGTGGTAGCACAGGAAGGGTACGGATATGAAGGCCACGGGAGAAACAACGACCACGCTTTGCGGCACTTATCGTCGCGCACAAAAAGAAACATTTCTGAGCAGGCCGCAAGAGCTGGATTGCACATTTCAAAAACATTCGAATTCCCGGGACAAAGAAGGTGTCAATAGCAACAGGTGTTCAGATCTACGCATGTGAAAGTAAATAGGCAGGTGGTTTTTTTTTTTGAGACTCAATTTCGCACATTTGTCTGCTCAGGTGCTTTCACATCTGCATATTTCAGCCCCTGTCACAAAAGATAACCCCCTAATCTAAAGTCTCCTTACTTCTCACACCTATTTTTCCTGCTATACCAGCGACAGAATCGGCTACTTTCCTGGGTGGTCATTTTTGAGGCTGAGGCCGAGTCTTTTTCAGCTACTATGGTGTGGCATACTCGCCCGGAACTGGCTGTGAAGTCGGGACGTAGCGTGAAATTTTGTTTATCTGCACGCTACTTTACAGTATCCTAGGACGTACTCGGAAGATAACCTGATCTGCGTACTTTTTGAACAGCTTCTTGTCCTTGTGAGTCTGATGGGTCGCACGTTACGTATCGGTCGTATGGGAACGTACAGGTCTCTGCGACAATTCCCCTCGATCCTCATAAAACTCCACGTTTATGCCTCACGCTCTCGAAGTACTTCTGCCTCGCTCCAGCCTATCCAGACGCAGGTACTAAGCGTCATTCAAAAACCCGGCGACACAAAATTGTGCCGATACATTGTACGCCTTATGCCTCGGACTTTCGCGCGACTCTACCAACAATTCGAGGAGAAGGGCAACCCGGTTCAAACCTTCTTTTTCGACCCCCAATCTTCCGCCTCCGTAGACCTTCGTCTTCTCGTCAGTGCGCTCGCGTAAGTCTGCGAAAACGAGTGTTGCACAGAAGAGGGCGATTGTCTCTCCTTTTGCGAAGACCTGGTCCGCCAAAATCCCGAGTCTTACATTGTCGTACTTAACCGTCGACGGACGCACCAGAACACACTTCGCCATCGCTTCCAGCGCCCGTAATATTAGCAGGTCTTGTGTGATGAGCACGGCGTGGTACTTCGCCGGCCTGTTTTCTACCGACGCGCGTGAATAGGGCAGGGAAAACATGGGGTTCCGGGTGTAGGTCGCAATAAACCGGACTATATGGTCCGGTAAACGTTGATCGCTGGGACACCCAGCAGGAGCGTACGCAAAGCGGCTCACTCTCCTGGCAGACACATTCTGTTTCAAGCCGGCCAGGTAGCTCGTGGCAAGCTCCTGATTCCGCGAATAGACGCGAATGTCGCACGTGGTTCTCATAACGCTTTCACAAAACGCGCCAGGCAAGCTCGGTACAGCTTGACTGACTCAGTCGTCGTGCTTGCCCCACCGCACGAAAAGGCGATGTCTGGGAGGCCCTAGGCATGCTCATGTAGCCGCGGAAGAACCACTGAGCAGGTCCACTACAATGTCCCCCGGTGTCGAATACTGCAAAACCATCTCGTTCATGTCCTTGAGGCTCTTCGACTGAGGCCGAAGCATCTTCTGCTCACGTTGAAGCATCTTCATGCAACTCTTTTCTTCATGTCTTGTGAGCACCTCTCCGGGCTCCAACCGCTTGATTCCGTCCATACGGTTCGTGCAGGCTGTGTGCCAAAAATATACGTACCCTTTGCTTTGATAGCATACCTGGGCGAACTTCACTTCAAGCAGCACATTCCTCCACCAGAAGTGAACATCTCATCGCATGACTCAGGCATGCCCACATCGTCTTATACCCAGGTCTCGCATGTGATGACCTCGAGCTCGGACGTCGACCGTTTGCTGGTTCTCCACGTCAAACACGAAGTCCTTCTACTGCCTCCCCCTCAACAAACTGTCCTCCTCACTGACCTCGTCGTACAACTCTCGGCTGTAACGCTTGATACGCGAAACTCAGATACCGTATTGTAGACCGATGCAGAAAATGATTCCAGGGTCGCCTTTAGCAAGCAGGGCGTCGAATATTGGGATGGAGGCGTCCATGTATCCTTGTAGGTGAGGATATCATGTGCCGAGTTATCTGCACCCCGCTTGCATTTAGTGTCGAACGGAGGATCCGTCAACAGCAGCTGAACCTAGCCCTCCACGCACTCACCCTGGTCGTCAGCGTGATGATTAAGGAGGTCGAGGAAAGTGCAGCTGTGGACAAGGCAGTCCGATTCAATCACGCCGAACAACTCCGCGAGAGAGTCAGTCGATAGGCTCTCCTCTGGGAGCCACTCTTCCGACACATCCTCCTGCGGTGCATATGGGCTAATACAGTTGGCGGGTTCTGGAGTTTCACGAAGGAGGTCTTTTGGCTCCAGTACTAATAGGCTGAGAGTGGACCGAAAAGCCTCACTAGCTTCACCTTCATGGCTGTATGCCACCACATGCCCCACTTCGTTGTCGCTGCCCTGCAGTTCGAGGTCCATCTCCTTTTTCAGCCGGGAGGCAAAGAACGAGGAGGCTGCGCAGATAATCGCACACTGCGGGTGGTGCTCGACCATATCACCAGCTGCCGACAGCGTGGTCCTGTGTCGCCCGAATTGGCATCCGACAGCTCCAAGTCCACCTCGATAACCTCTGAACAGGTCCCATCATCTTCAGGCGCATCAAACTGAAGCACCGAGACCTCCAGAGTATCTCCGCTCAAGTCGGCGAAGACCGTCGGCAAGTAGTCTCCGCGCGACTCAAAGCGGTCCAGATACGGACAGTTGCTGCGGTGCTTCATATCGTACAAGGTTTCGCTCGTAACGAGGGCTTGCAAGCTCGCCAGGAACAGATTGGCAACCATACGTATCGCCGCATTCCTCTCAGCGGTTCGCCCCTCAGCTACCGTACTGCTCGTAATCTCTTCCACACTTGCTACCCCATTCCCTTGCAGCGTGCTCTCCTGCGTGATGGGTGCAGAACCATCATCACGTAACTTCAGAGCCACAAATTGCTGAACGCACGGAAGAAACAGAAGGTAGGGTCCGACTAACTACTCGCACTCCGAAACTCCCAATGCCTTCCCTACCTTCGTCCACGTCCGAGTCGGCAGCTGCACAGCACGTGCAAGACGAAATCCCCTCTTGATTTATCTTCTTCAAAGCCCCATACTCGTTTTCTGCAACGCCTCGAGCAGCACACGTTGATCGCGTGGAAGAACGTGAGATCCCCGAATGTTCTCGGGTGGGGAACGGAAAATGTTACTGGCAGAACTACTTCCCGATTATTGCTGACCATTGAGGGAACGAACTTGGTTCCAACTACATTCGAAACTGCATTGTTCTTCTGCCTCAGAGCCGCATCCGCGATCTCCCCAATCCTCTTGTATTCGCTAGTCAGTAAACCTGTTGACAGCGCGGCGCGCACCATGTCAATTGTTTCCTCGCTGCCAACCTCGCGAGGGACCGGGTCGTCGCTCTCGATAGAAGTGCGGAAGTCGCCGCCAGCCTTACGCTGCTTGCTCTTCACTGCTCCAGTTTCGTTGATCGTCGTTGCGCCCTCGTCGTCTGTTGCGATGACAAAGTGCAGGTAGGCCGACATGTCGACCTTCATAAGGTCAAACTTCGCATTCACCGCGAATGAAGAGAGAATGGCAATGAAGGCAGGCAAGCACACGCCGGTTGTCCCGGGCCGGCTGAGTCCAGTCGGCGCCATAGTTATAATACGGTGAGGAACGACGGAGGGAAAGAAGCCCATAATTGATTGGGTTGCAGGGAGGGAGGAACAGAGCATGGCAAGCGAAGCAGGGAAACCCACGTGTATCGAAGTACAGGGACGAAAGGAGAGGATGAAGCAAGGACAACAGGGATAATGGCGTCGGTATATCGGTATGACGAAAGTGTGAGACTTTATGCTGTGGGAGCTGGTCTGTACCATTTGTCTTGCGGCCACGAAGAGCAGCGGCTAGAGACACGACATGCTCACACACGCTCAGGTTATTGTTCCATACCAGCAGTTACGAGCACTAGCTTCCCCTTCACGAGATTTGGAAAAGTAACTAGATTATCTAGCGTGCGAGGGGTCTCAGTAGTGTGAGGGGCTGATATCTACACATATGAAAACACATGAGCAGAGGGATGTGCGAAATTTAGGCTGAAAAGCAACATCCATCCGGGCGTGTATTTTCATAGGTATAGATCTCAACCCATCTCATTTGTGACACCACCGAATTCTCAGATTTTGGTACTTTTTGGAATACACATTTGCTGGCCCGCAGCACCTGCTTCCAATCCTCCTGTTCACACTTATCATACTTTCAACGCCGCCAGGCACTCTCCGCGTGTGCATGACTTTATAAGGGCTGCACTACCAGCTGTCGCTAGTAGCTGCGACTTCTACTACTCAGTTCACACTAATTGCGACATAGTTTTCGAACTTTTCCTTCTCACCAGGCGTTCGTCTGTCTTGTCCTGGCTGTGACGCAGCTCTACATCGATGGCCTCGCTGGCCGGAAGGCCGCCAAGTGCTGTTCCGATTCAATGATCCCGCAAGCGCACCCAAGAGCAGCAGGAGGGGGAGAATGGTGCCCCGAGCGCGTATGTCGCTGTAAATGCACTGAACCTCGTGCTAAATACAGCTCAGCGGCACCCGGCATGCAGGTTAGCGGGAGTTACAGAGCCCGACACAACGCCGGCCCCATCTCTGTTTGGTCCGGAAGGTGAGCAAGCCGATGGTGCCACTGTTCAGGCGACTAACCAGGCTACTATAGCACTGGTACTTCCACCAGGGCGTACTGCCTACCGGATGCCTCCTAGCCGTGCGTCTATCCAGGTTGGCCATAGCTCCAGCCCGGCCAGCTTGTCCGTCCGGGCTAGAATTGCTTCTACTCTGCGCGTCGGCATGCCAGGCATAGCTGACCCTGTGCGGTCGCACATCCGCCACGGAGCAGGGAAAACTCATCGTGCGACACTGCATTCTCCTCGTGAGTCAGGGGTGAGACCCTTCTAGTCTCCACCTCCGCCCACGCCGTCCCAGACAAGAGTAAATTCTTTCGCCGTAGCTCGCTCACAGTGGGTCTGGGTTGAGCAGACAGAAGAGCTACAAATGGTGCTTGCCGAGCAGGTGAATAGGGGCAGGGCGCAGGAGTAATAGATTGCTAGTCTCAAGACAATGGTCAACGACTACAATGAGAAGGTACGGTAGGCCGATCAAGAGGTTCTGGAGATGCAGATAACGACTAAGGCAACACTTTCCCAGTTTCTGCGACTGCACCCCGAATTCATGGATGTCGAGCAGGAGAACAAGAGTCAACGCGTGTCTCGCAGGATTTTTGGTCAAACCCAGCAGGCCACACCGCGTGCCTGAACTGGACCTAGTCAGAGTCGGAAGCATATGACAGAAGTGGAGCCAAAGTACATTGGTGTTACGAAGACCATCGAAAAGCATATTCCAGAATGGTGCCACCGCGAACCAGCTGAGCTGGGCCTAACAAATTGTGTTTCAGTCCGGAATTCGGCTGGTCCCAGAGTGTCGTGCGTGGTGGGGGAGCATCCCACGGACGGGCTGGGGGTGTCGTGCCGATCCCGCCAATTTTTCTTGCCAATCGCATAGAGTACTTCACGTGTTCCTACTACAATGAGGTGACGGCTCTAGTTGGAATGGTGCGTGCAGAGCCTGGCACCGAGAACTGGTCATCCTTGTTTTTGGATGTCGAATCCTGCCGCTAGTGCGAGGAGGCTGTTTCAACAGACTACTCTCTATGTGCAGCGATAAGCGAGGTGATATCTGAAGTGATGAGCGCGTGGGCGAGAAACGCTACGGACAAGCTGTTTCAATTCCTTGTGTATTTCTCCTTGATGTCGCTGAAGATCGCGTTTGTATCGGACAGCGAGCGGACGGGTCGCTCATCCCAGGCACTTCAGGCGCAGGTAAGGTTGATGAGTTCGGAAGGGGAGTAAGGGACTCGAGACTTCTCGTGGTGGCGTCTCACAAAGGTCGGCAATCTATTACACGGTGATTCATATGCACCGGAGGAGGCCTGTAACTTTGAGGACGATGACATACTCTCCCGACGCTCTTTGCGTACACGTGTCCTTTACCAGTTCGGACCGAAACATGCGGAACAGAATTGGACGCATACGGGTACGTCATGCGACTCGCACGCCTGGCCTCCTGGCTGGTAATGATGGTACCCTGTGTGCCGCATGCTCACGTCCATGGCGGCCAGCGCCAACGCATTTACAGCCTGATATTTTCCCAGTACCTGCCCTTCGCAATCGCGCAGATACTGACCAGCGTTCGTGGTGTTGTAAGCGGCATTGTTCCGCAAGAGAGGTTTCCGTATGGTGCTACGATTCAGCGGGCGTTGTGTGGGTTTCCAAATGAGAGGATGGAACGGTCTAGTGAGGAGGGTGGTGAGGACTTCACAGCAAGCGCCCCTGGGAAAATCACAAACGTCGGGAAGGTGGGCTCGGAGAGCAAATTTTATTTTGCGGTACGGACCACGTGATTTTCGGACAATATCTTCAGTATGCTTGGCGGTGTTGTCGCTAAGTACTTTGCATGTCCAGACTTAAACAGAGGTCCGTATGAGCTTTGGAATGGCGCATTTGGCCTGCCGTTGAGTCCGGCCACAACCCTGCATCCTTTCCCATGCACTGTTTTCGGAGCAGAGAACGATTTACAGTCGACTCACAGAAATGAGAGAAGTGAGCAAACCATACCTGTATGTCGGTAGCCCACTACACAAATTGCAGTTTTCTGGTATGTTTGATTCCAGTGCACAGAGAATGGTGTGTCCGTTAGAAGGGGGGGTTCAGGTACGATTGGCCGTGCACCAGGGTCTCTCTAGAACCTGCCTATGGAGAAGTAATGGCAGAGCCGGTGGAGCTGAGGAGTGAAACGGGGGATGTCGAAATTTGACCTCTCCAGGGGAGCTGTCCCAAAGATAGCACAGCCCTTGCACAGGCCAAACGAGAGAGAACCTGGAGCTTGATACCCTCGTCACTGCGTCTCTGGGAGCCGGGCAGGATTCTCTGTGCGGTTTACATTCTCATCTGCAGATCACCGCAATGAAACGCATTGCAGAGTGTCACCAATAGCGTCGATTGTTGCAATACGATCCATGTACCGAGAGAAGGCATGCTTGGTTGATTGCGGGGATTTACGGCCATGTATACCGATGCGAGACGGAACCTGGGACGCCCTTACAGTATCTGTGTGCTCTTCGTCGTCAGCGGCCAAGAGCACCAAGCTCCATCGCTGCTATTTCGTCGGGCCAAAGCTGATATTTGCATGAACACGCTCAATGACATGTTTCTGTACTGGGTGGAGTCGAATGACATTCAGGTAGGGATTATGGTCCTAGGCGGAATGACGAAAGCCCCCGAGAACGTAACCGCTTTTGCCGATAGTAGTTCGGAGATTGTCACATGTGTGAACTGAATGTTACCGGAGAGGCTCGGCGCGAACGTGGTCCAGCAGCACAGTGATGCCCTGGTCACGTAAGTGGACAAAAAGCTCGATGCAGACGTCTGGAGCTTCCACGCGTAGTGAGTGGAGCATCGTGACAGTGAGACGGCCTTCTTCGTCTTCCAGAAGAGGCGTGGCGAGGGTTCTCAAATGACCGACGTCGAGGAGATAGAATCCAAAGCCATCTCTGACAAATCGTGCCCCGTGCCTGTCGTGGAGATTGTTGTGCGGGAGTGTGAGGCAACGCAATTGTGTGATGGAGACGACTTCAGCTGCACGGCAGCAAGGTTTTCGGAGGGTTTGATTCGGCGGAGGGTTTCGTCAATGGCTGATGCGCTACACTGGGACATGTGGCGGCAGTCTTGCTTGAATGCAGTATGACCACGTTGGTAAACACCAGAATCTAGATGTTTTAGGACTCCGAAGGTGGACATGTCATCTGCGTGGTGACCGAGGGGATCACACGTGAGGGTCTTCAGCCCGGTCGGCTTGTGGTGGCCAAAGATGTAGAGCATGGAGGCTTTAAACTTATTGACACTGTCCTGTAGGTTGTCAACCTCGGCGGAGCTCCAGTGCTTATCTAGGCCCTGTTTCGGGCTGAGTACTGAATCGCCTGAGCACTGAGCGCAAGTAGATGCGAGGGGCGCAGAGTCAGCTTCATCACAGCAACGGTATATGATTCATGCGATAATCCGACAGACCTTGACCCCGAACTTGTACTTTTTGGCCTCCAACATGCCGCAGACTCCTTTATTTGTGTAGAGTCCGTTCAGACAACTGCCTTTTCCAGAGGCGGAGAAGTCGGCACGTAGGCCTGGGACGTAGAAGTCCCTCTGAATGGCAGCCAGAACTGTGTTGGCTCCGCGAATGAGTGCAGTGGTGAAGGCTCTGAACTGCTTCCAACTGTGATCGGCGGAAGCTCGCGCTGTGTATAGGAAGTGCGAGTCGAGCATACGAATTATGCAGGTCCTGATCGGTTTGCAGGTGCCGAAATGGAAGCTATGCAGCGGATCGAACCAAAATATGGAGTGCATGTTGAGATTGGAAATCGACGCCTATAGAGGGCATGTTTACAGAAAAGGACGGCAACCTCAGCAGGGAGAAAATGGCGAGTGTTGTTTGCGCCTGTGCGACAGGGGCTCGTTACTGGGCTGGCCTGCCAAGCACTGCATGAGCAGCGGCGTTGGCCTCACGATCGGCCACTTTCCTGCGCAGATGGATAGTGGCCTGCGTGGTACGCGGCGGAAATGAGGCAGGCGGAGTGAAGATATTTGGAGGCACTTCGCGACGGTGGCAGGGCTGGCTGGTTTTCGTGCCTCATCTAGTCCAGATGATGCCCTTCGCCACGGGTAGGTTGCAACAGTAGCTAGTGAGGATTGGGTGATATTTCCAGAGACGATGGTCGGCATCTGAGCATGTTAAGCCTACTAGGGCATTTTCATACAGAGGCGATAGCAGAGAGTGTGGGGCGGAGTGTAGTGTGGAGGTTTGGGTGTCTGGTGCGCTGGTAGTCGAATAAGGTGGAAGGACGTTAAAGTCTCTGCCGTCCACGGTCAGGAAGAGCTGGACAGGAACCTAGCCAACGACAGTGTGCCGGGACATTATGGAGCGTCGGCGGAAAGCAGCAGTGAAGTTGACGAGAGTGAGATGCACGGGATAGTCAACGAAGCCGCTGTTGTTTCGTGTAGTGGCGCATTTATCCGAATAGACCTGTACGCAACCTACAAGCGAAGGGGTCTCCGACGTCCCGGTGTCCCAGATGATACTCTCTAGCTCACTACCCATGGCTTCTTCCTTAGGGTCTCGGCATATTCGTCGGTGCACGTCAGTCTGCAGGGGATGCGTGAAGAGATCTATGGCGCTCTGAAGGAGGTCACCACAAGGGCAGAAGTACCAAGACTCCGTGCCTACTTGCGCTACTTCCTTGCGCAGGATCTGGACAGGGTCCCAAAAGTAGGCTGTTTGCACGAACATACCGCTGTGGTCAAACACAGGAGTTGCAGAGAAGCCTCGATGGTGGAGTTCCTCTCCAAAACAGCGAGTGTGAGGGAGCGTCACTCTTCTGAGGAGCAAATGCGGTCTCCGAAGCGCGCGAGAGAGAAGTCCGGATCCGTCAGGATGAGGATGATTTCGGCAACCGTGGGCGGGTCAGCAGTCCCCCTCAATTCGGCAAGGGAAACTGTGATAGATTGCATGAGGAGGTAGATTTTGCTTGTGGTCGGTTCTGCATCAGGGTGACATAGAAATGGGAGCAAGGGAAGCGAACGCGCCGGAACCTCATCAGAAAGGACGATGTAATCGTAGTAAAGAAAAGGTTAGGGGGGGGGTGAACCTTGTAGAGAAGTAGGGCCGAGCTCGGCTGGTCGATTAATTCGGAAGTGACATTGTTGCTCGTGTTTGGAGGGGATGTATAAGCCGGAAGACGAGTGGACGCAGTGCCCCAATTTGCAGCGAATATTAAGGACTGGCAAAGATGGCTGCAAGGAAAAGGGCTGGCGGGAGGAGTTAGAGAACGGAGAGGTAGCACGTGTTCCACGGGTGGAGCTGCATTTTCGTTTTCAGCAAGTACAAGACGGTAGGTCCGCTCGCGAGCACTGTCGCATTCAGGAGACCTGGTGCAGGTCTCGTGCAGGCGGGAGTGGTCAAGGTGCAAGACGGGGCCTGCCATTCGGCGTAGATTCATGCTATTTACTGTGTCGACAAGGGAATACTATGCATTCGCTGACGGGTACTACAACGAGAGGTGGGAATCGAAAAGCGGTCACACTGTAAGATCCATCATGGAAAGGTTTTCAAAACTTCGCACGGCCTACGGTAATTTCGTCTTGAGTATTTTTAAGGGATTGCGGCGAAACTATGGAACGCGAGAACCTGCCGCAGGCTCTTTTCAAACCGCGGCGACACAGGATTCCACCTTGTCAAATCTGTAAAGGTACCCTGCCGTCAACAGAAAATACTGATTCACAGTTTTTCCTTGTGCTACGACGGCGTGCACAGGTAAGCAGGGCGTATTCGAAACAGTAATCGCACGGGCGCGACGGGTTTGAGCGGGATGGGAGGCGTCGTTGAAGAGTGCCGAGATGTGTGGTATGCAATACGATGCGGGGAGTGCGAGCTGTCGGAGGTGGAGAGGGTGAAGGAGTGGGGCTGATGGTGAGGTGTGGTACACAAACTGGAAGGGACGGTGGGCGGGATGGGAGGCGTCATTCAAGAGTGGCGAGGCGCTTGGTGCTCGATGCGATGCCGGGAGTGCGGGCTGTTGGGTGTGGACAGGGCGAGGGAGTAGGGGCCATGGTGGGGCATGATGGTAAAAACGTAGATCCGTCCATATACTGTATAGGGGCTATTCGTGTACCAGGACGGAAATGTAGTAAGACGGGACCGCACGTGTACCGTCCGCAGTGAACATCGGGTTTAGTTTCAGTATGTGCTCTGCGCAGCTACACTTTTCGCCGTTCCGAACGCAGCAAAACTACATTTGGAACTGCGAAAAGTGTCGCTGCTGAGCAGTAAAGCTAGGAATTGATTTCCACACTCCGTAGTACGCTGCGCAGTATAAATGCACCCTGAAATTCCACAGCTCGTAGTATAGCAGATAGTGTAACTGGACCAGAACTTCAACCAGGTCGACGTCCGAGTCTAGTCTTACTAGACCCGGACTTCCATCAGGTGGACGTCCGAGGCTAGTATTACTGCAGTCGGGCTTCCACCAGGTGGACGTCCAGCTCCAGTATTATTAGACCTCGATATCCACAAGGTGGAAGTCCGACTGTAGTGATACTAGACCCGGATGTCCACCTCGTGGAAGTCCGGGTCTACAAATACGAGATCGGGAACTGCAAAATGTGTCGTAAACCACGGGTGTGTCTAGACCTCGTACTGCACTCAGTGAACGTCCGCATCTATTTCCGGAAACACAGACGCATATTTGCACCTGTGCGCGCACTGGGAGTCAGAGACAGTAGGACGGACAAAATGATGTCTGCTCCGCAAACATGATTGGAACGACGAGGACACTACGTATGCGCGTTGCGATACAGTTCAACGTTTTATTATCAAAAATCACTGTAGTGGTGTCGCCCACCTGCACCAGTCTAGTCTGCCACGTCTTACACAGAAATCTTAATGATGCTTGTCCGCGCTTCACTACTGTCATAGGACTGCTTGAGAACTCAGAGGGATTTGTTACACTTCTTCTCCTCCCGTGTGACCTCGACACGAATCTGGGGAAGTCCGTGCGGCTGACCATCATCAGGCATGACTTCCAGTCCCTTCAGCAGTAGATGGCGTATGAAGCGCAGTAGGGTCATCAGCGCAGTTCGACGAGATCTGTCCGAAGGAAAACAAGAACGTGGAGGTTCCAAGAGAAGCTTATCCGTTTGTGGTAGCCTATTGATCATTGCGCGCCATTAATTTACGGAGGCAGAGATGTGAAACAGCAGTGTTTCGGACAATTCGCAGTACGACCTGAATTTTTTGCTAGAAAACGAACTGCGAGTAGTGACGGCGGATACATACGGGACGCGGCAGTTCAAAATACTTCTTTTCTGGAAGTCGGCGTACATTCGGAACCCTTCTAAACAATAGGAACTCCACAGTTAAGAGTGCAACAAAAGTCAGCATTCCATAGGACCCCAAACAATGTACTACGGGCGGACGGTCGAAAAGGCCCCTGCACAAGGTGGAAACCCATGAGCATTCCCGGAAATACAAATGCAGGTAACAATGGACTTCTTCGACATGCAAAGGCTTTCACTCGAGATCATACGATGATAATGTACTCTCCTTTCCACGGCGCTGCATGGCATAGGACCACGCGCTGCATCCAAAGCAATGCTTTCTTTCGGTGAGGCCTCAGATGTTCGTGTTAAGAAGCTGCCTCAGCATATAGAACAGCGACCCATCCATGAAGGGCAGATTTGAAGACAACGGTGTTTCTGCTACCTTCGGACTCGACAACGCAAGTGATTGAGATCTATCTCACAGTCACCACCCGACGTTGTAGACAGAGTGGATATATGACGTCCAGCTCATCATTCAATCTTTGAAGTTAACTCGTGTATGTTGTTTTCGGCTAAAGACACATACTCTGATGATGCGTGCGACAGATCACGATCTGCAAGGACTACGGGAAAATCGTTTAGGCCTGAGACAAGAGACTGCGGGAAAAACGTAAATTGGACTGCTGAGAGACATGAACAATAATGGAACCGACAAAAACGTGGTGGATGAATCAGCCTCGAGTTTCGACGAGAATATTCGATGTGCAGATCCCTTTGTCGCGAACCACTTTTGTTCAGTTCCCGCAACTACGCTGTACCCGTGGTCGAAGTAGCAGTCTCGCGACACAATTCTGGTCCTTTCCGAGCATGTTACGTCAATATATGTTATGAAGCTACCTGTGACGGAAACGAGCACTACAGCATTCAAAATTATCGACGCTTTAGTGGTAGGACTGCCTTGCATCGGCTCATTTACCGGGTAAAGCAGTATCAGTTCAGCTCGCCGATATTAACAGGCGGTTCATTTGTGCTACTTGACGCCGCTTAGCGACTGCGATGACAACAGCTGTGGGCAAAAACCGCCGTCGCTGGACAGGCCCTCCTATACATGTTCGCGTATGACAGCGCTTTCACTTGCAAATTTCAAACTACTGTGTATGGAACAGTTTATGCGACTCGCTGTCCTCCTACTGAGACTGCGAAGTAAAACAGGCACATGCGAGTTGAAATGCCGGCATGGCGGGACTTCAAAGTAGCCTTCAAACAGTAGCACCTCACTTAGTTTCGGCTTCTAGGACATGCCTGGTACAGATAAAGTTCTGGAAAGTCGCTATAGATACAGTCTCGACTGGTGACACATGCTCCGTACGGATTATTGCTTTCTGCTTGTAGACTCAGTAAATATGGACACACAGATTGGTGAGTTCTTGGCGTTCTAGTTCGACTATAACGGGATCGTCGATGAAGTTCTTCTGCATCCACCCGACAAAGTTTAATGCCGGGCAGTATTGCATATAGCTGGTCCGTGCAGCCTCTGCTGGGGCGTACTGTACAAGTTTCCATCAGTGCTGGTCAAGTCGTCTGGACCTTACCATTATCGACACTGAGCGCTCTACGAATAGCTACTTGCAGCGTTTCAAGCGAAGTAGCGAATAGCGTCCTCCCGGCCATGGAAGACCCCTCTATGGTTTTGACTCAGAGGAAGCATTGCGGAGTCGAGTGATCAGTCGGTCGATAACAAAAGCCCTATGTCATATTTTCCCCTCCACTGACGTTAGAAAGTATGTCATCCTTTGTCTAATGCTGTAGGATCCCGGCGTGGACGATAGATATGCAACCATGCGGCTCACCTGCCTGAATAATCCTGTCGCTCACTTGTTTGCTCTCGTCAGCGTCGCAACTTTGCAGATATAGAATGTTGGTTGATTTTTCTAGCATGCGAGAGCAGAATTTCCGCTCTTGAGCCTCTGTCTTTTGAACCCGAGGTTTCTACACTACCAAATCTATCGTCAAGGAGGCAGCTTGTTGTTCCGAACTGAGTGCATCGAGCTGCAGCAATAAGTAGCTGAGGCCCTCCCATATAGGACGACATCGGCCAGAATTATGTAACGCTGTCCGTACTCCCCGTTACTTTCCGCAGACAATCAGTGTGTTACAACCCATTGAAGAAAAGGTATTGTACCGCTAACAGGCGCTTAAATATTGTCTAGTTTCCAGGTCCCTGAGCGAGAACTAGCTAAAATCCATCCCCACCGCCCTTTCTATTTTCCGGAAGAGCGATGCAAAGGTCTTGGATAAAACGTTCCTCACCGACAAGATCCGCAACTCGCCCGTCTGTTTGGATAGCTCGTTCATTGCAGCTCAATATACTTCTAATACTCACCGTCTTGGCATGTGAAAATAGTACTTACCCGATTACACTCGTAGCGCTCTACCGGCCGTAGTACCTGGTCTCAGAGATGGAAAACACACCCTGTCATTCCGATTGTGGATAAGCAAAGTTTCCCGAGAAGGGAGCACATAGGGGTAGCCTTATGCATCATCCGTATGGTTACTGAAACCACCGAGTCATCTTTTGCACGGCAGTCGAGCATGTATATGCCGTTTCTTGGGTTGAAAAGCCGGTTGTGGTCGCGCGTAATCACATCCAGACTGAAGATCAAAATTTTCTCAAGTTTCCGCTTCTGGAAGCACGTCTCGCCACCCAGACCATTTACACTTCCGTTCTTGATTGCGATCCCGAGTAGCACACCAATTAAGGCCGAACTACTTGAAGCTGAAAAAAATTGGTGCTTGTGACACAGACGGGCAGCACTCAACTACACCTCCTCCTTTGGGCACGTGACAGTACTTCGCTTATCACGATGGACCGAATTTCCGAGTAATCCCATTTTGCGACCTATTCTTTTTCCAATTCGGGCTTCAAACGTTATTACGGTATGATTAGAGTCGTCTTCTTCGCAGCAGAACTCTTCGCCAATCCTAATTTACGGAAGACTCCCAATCCGTCTCGGCAGTAAATACCTTCTCCCACGTCCTCGATATCCTGCTGGAGTGTGAACGTAGATGGTATGGTTAAGTTTGTTTGTCTTCCTGTCAAGAAGCTATCCAATGGCTACCACTAGCCCTCTTCACTCGTTCTCGTCCTACAGCATCATGCCAACCTGTAGACGGCGCGCAGGGCAGACAGAGGTTATGTACTGCCCCTCAAGGTCCGCAACATTTTCTACAACTCGACGGTGTACAGGACCCGGGAGTACCCAGTTCCTCAACGCTCGTTGTTTTTGCATAAGTCAGGAGCAGAAATTGGAACATTTACAGGTACATGATGTTCGTTTTCGAAACCTTCCCAAACTATATCGCAGGAGCTGTCGCGTTACCCACAGGTTTCCTCGCGGCTTGAGAATTACTGTTGAAACTTGCAGGCATTTTTTAATCTCTAGGGTGCTTGGAGGTAAGTGACCTTCCTCATGGTGGGACAGACGCTTTCAGATACGTGTCCGAGAAAGAGTGCTTCACGCACTTCGCGAGCTGACAAATACTGGTTTTTCCGATGCCTCTGTTTAGAGGCCTGTATCTAGTGTAGTGACACTATATTGTATCGAAAAAACCCACATCAAATACAGTCCTTCACAGTTGTGCATTTTGAACGTGGTGATATATTAGCATGTTCGATATCTGTGCCGATCCTAAATCTGCTGTGATGCGTAGGGCAGATGAAGGGTCCAGAACAGAGCAGAATGCAAATACTCGTGCCAGAGGCAGGCAGGATGAGGCATTCAGACGCTATCACAGCACAAGGTCGTGCGCTGTGTACATCACTGGCTCTCACAGTCAGGTGGGTGCTACAGCGTTACTGAACTGAGAGTGTCTAGTATGCACAATCGACGTGGCCTACAACTGCTGGAGAACTTCATCGATTCAACTATGCGCCCGTTCGCGTTGCGCACTGTATTGACCCACTGGGCGCACGTGGGCTTTCTGATTTATTCTCAACTTCGCATTGTTTGTTTTAGTGTAATTCTTATTCCCTGTCACGCGGCAGGGTACATTTCCATTTTCACCGTAATGTCTAGTTATAGCTGAGCTCGACTGGTGTACATCACCCACCATCCCTGGACTTTGCGTATTTATGAAGATCACTGCTAGGCTTTACTTTCAATGAAATCTACGAACGTGAGGGCCGTTAGAACGAAGTCTAGAAGGGTTCGTCTAGCGTGCATGGGCTAGTATGTTGCCTCACGCGCTCCTTGCTCCCCTCTAGCAGTCCTGTTCTCTTTATCCGTACGCTGAACGTCTACAAGCGACCAAAACTGGATTATGTCGCGACATTTAATGCCCTGCTCGGGGAGAGTGTACTGCCATCGTCCCTTGACACGCCACGTTAAGACTCTGCCAATGCTAGGAGGCTTCCAGCTCGCCCTTCCTCGAACCGCAGATCGACTACGGGCAATGCCCTTCACATGCCTGGCTAGCATGCCGTTGTTTGGTACTTATCTCGCTATTGCAGGCGTAACACTGTGTCGTCAAGATGGAAAGTCTTTTCACGATTTTTACGATTTGTTTGCTTTCCATGAATAGTCTGCAAGCGCTTTGAAAACTCATTGTCTCTCCTGAAATACGCTGGTGCAGTGCACTCCTTCAGTGCGACCCTGAATATCTACGCCAGCTGACAGTACACTAGCAAGGCACTTCCGTCCACCACGACGTTACCTCCTACCTTCGATGCTATCAGAGACTTGGCCAGTGTGACTCCTTGGTACTGGACCAATCTGTTGAGTAACAACCTTTTACATAGGTTGGTTCGCGGACACTACCCATTTCTAAGAAATTTTCCTTTACTTCGGATATATGTTGCTCTACTTCCTCGTGCGGTGCGACATGTCGGCAGCAATAGATGGCCTATTCACAGCCGAACTTTAACTTTTTTGCTCACCGATAATACAAAATGGTACTTTTGACGCTTGTGCACCCCCCCACCGCGTGATAATGCACCAGGCCCTGTCCTACACATCAGTCCGACTAAGGATGGTCTGGTGATGTCGAGATACGAAACCAGAAGAATCTACAGTTGATACCGAACTCGCCGTGGCGGATTATCTATGTACAACGGCGTTGCCCAGAATCGATTGTTAAACTGGATAGGCCAATGTAACTGCAGGGCGCTGATCTAGTGTAAGTCCGATGGTGGTGCACAAATTCCTGTTCCGAAATGGGTTCCTTGGCTTTGGAAACCTACTGAACTCGGCTCTCGACAGACCAGCTGTCTCAGAGCGACCTCGTTGCCAGCGGTAGCGTGGTGAGAGTGCAAAGGGGTCAATAGTCTGTTGTTGGCACACTAAAATTGGAGGAGACTTCGGCGAGATTACGCGGAGCTCGCTGGCCACCGGCTGCAATAGGCCTCGAAAAGACCAACCACTACCGGGAGTGATAACAAAATCTCTCCCGGTACTGCACTGTCAGGCGTAACCTTGCGCGATTGCTCTCGGGCGTGCAGCACAGTCGCGTATGAAAAGTCACACTTCGAACCATTCGAGTTCGCAATAGTTGAGCAAGTTGGTTGCCAATTGTAGTGCAAAGCACCCTGAGGTGCTCCGGCCTACGGCGGCGTAAGTGCCTGGAGCTACACGGAGAACTAAGACACCACCGGTGTTCAAGACCGGGTGTATTATCTGAAGGCCATCAAGGTTGTTGGTATCTAAAGAATGTGGTAACTGAAAGCTCAAAGAGCGGGGTGGTACATTAGAGCGACGCGAGACGGCCCTAAGGGCGCTCACTGTAAGGCTGCTGGCCGTAATGCTTGGGGGAAAGTCGGTCGGGATTAAAGGAAAAACGAGGTGGACGATGTGGGGAGGTAGGACGACAGAGATAGAGATAAAGATAGGTAGTGCAAAAGTAGCCGAAGCTCGGGAATATACGGGGAAAACGGAACGGGCGCGAACGCTACGGTTGGACAAGCGAGCACGGGGGAGGTTGGCTTAGACCATAGCCAGAAAGCTAGGCAAAGGATTGGATTGCTGAAGATAAGTTCGGCGCAACCCATAGAGCCAAACCGCCGTGCATTGAACGTTAGAGATGACTAGTCTGACTTAGTCTATTTACAGTGGGGGCGGTGGTGGCGCTCGTAATGAGGGCCCAAGTAAAGAATGACTGATTGATGGGTTCGTGCGCCGGCGGTGGTGCGGCGCTGAATAAATAAGCGAAACATACACACGCTGTCAGCAGTACATGTAGGTGCGCCTGGCGTACTGTATAGAAGATACTGTAGCGCAACGCGCGTCTTACAGCGCCCTGTAGTAGCGCACTGTCAACAGTGCAATTGCACTACACCGCTCGAAGACCACATGCCAAGCATTGCTGGTCAAGTCGGAAGAAAGTGGAGCTGCTGTCGGAAGGGGAGGGTGAGGTCAGGGCACTGCCATATCGCATTGCTCGCAAGCGCGCAGTAGCAACCGATAGAAGGTAACCTCCAAGCTTAGGGTCGCAAATCCCAAGTACAAAGGGGCCGGAAAGGGAGGGATCTCTAGCGTTATGACCTTAAAGCTCGAGGATAGAACGGGCATATTTGTTCGCGCAAGAGGCGATGTGGATTGATGACTGCCCGCGTATCGCAACACGAAAAGGAGAAATGTCTCTTGACAACGGGTACCGACACATTTTCGCGGCGACGACAGGTCCGTGCGCGCGAGTTGAATCGATTTCGACTCTATCGCACGCAGTCAATTGTGGTTGAGCGAGTGCAGCTAGGTCGAAGTAGGAATGGAGCTCTTCATACGACTGAGAACAAGCAACGGCAACGCTGGCCAAGTACTTCACAAGTCACTTTCGTCCTACAACGAGTATGCATACCAAGTGCACCGCCGATGCCAAAAAATGGCCCCGACTTTAGGTATTTATTCCGGAAGTTCAATATCTGGGTGCAGAATTTCTTCAGGCTCAACTTGGAAAAAAACTAACGTAATCGAATGAATCCAAATAGGTGGCAATAAATCAAAAGACTTACGAGATTAATTTCTCGCATCGTGACTGGCCGATGTGCGACGCAGGGTCTACGGTATTCGATAGTCGGCCCCAGGGGGCAACTCGAAGTTGGGCAAAGTTCATTACACGATAGGTGTCTCTCAACTCCGGTGCGCTACAGTAACCAGGAAAGCAAGACCCACTCTGAAATTTGAAAAATGCGAACAACAATTTCCAGGCCCAGGTTGGACCGGCCATCCGCTATAAGAGGTGTGCGTACCAGACTGGGAGTATCTGCAGGGCTATCGTGTACATGTCAGCAGCGAGTAGCCCGGATGGCAGTCGCCCAATGCAAATGTAAAGAGAGCCCTCGCCAGAACATGGGGCGTAAGCATCCTCTTTCTTTAGGTTCTAGGCGCGCATACGCCGGGAATACTTGGCGGATACCCAAGAGGGTCCTGTGTCGAATAGAGCTCTAAAGAAAGATAAGCGCGCTATTGAGGCGAAAAAGCCGGATCCTCTAAGCTCACGAGCGCAATTGTTCGAGGGTGAGCAGAGAAAGTGATCGTCGTTGGGTAATGTGTACCAAACAACCGGCTGGAGACGTCCTGAACACCTGCTTAGTGTGGGTGCGGAGGTACGGGACAAAGTGGTGCTTGGAACTCCATTCGCCAGCTTTGGCAGCGGGTGGTATAATTGTAATGTTGAGTAAGCCACAAGAGTCTGAGTTCGGCGTAAAGAGAGTAGAGGAGATATCTACAGGGATCCGGAGTACTCGCTGGCAAGGTACTGTATTACCCCCTGAAAGGGGTCGACGACTTTTGGAGGTAATGATGGAATGTGCTCTGTGGCATGGCTTTCAAGCGTCGAAATACGTAGTTGCTTCTGGGCGTGCGAACTATTCACGTCTGAAGAGTCCCGCCCCGAGTCCCTAGAGTTCCCGGCTGGTGATTCAGACGATGTGGCCGATCAAGAACCCAATACGGATGACCACTCATTCGATCGGAAGACGACGAAACTTTCGTTGGCATGTGAGCGTGTAGTTATCCGAATGCCTTAGGGGAGGTAATTGTTACAAGCGATCAGTAGTACCAACACGAAATTAATCTCCAAGCTTTCGGTTCATAGATCAAATAGGCGGTGCCGCCCAAGAAGGAAGAGCATCACGACCTTCAGGGCGTATGTTTCGTTAATAGAGGTCTTTTTCTTGTCTGCACGACGTACAACATGTATTTCCGACTGTCCATGTCCCGCAACACTACAAGGAGAGTTTCCTTCCAGGAAGGGATAGGTATACCTCGGAACTGAAACAATTGCATTGGTGCGCACGAGCTAAACTGATTTTGACGCAATTGCAAGAACTATATCGCAGTTGAGCGACGGCAGCTAATTCAAAGGGAGAATGGAGTTCGTAACAGCAGCTAAGAAGAAGCCCCGGTATCGCTGATTTGGCATCTCCCATGCGAGCTTGATGATACCACAAGTATAAACAATGATTCTACCGCCTTCGCTAAAGATTGGTATCAGCACCGTAGAATTATGTGCTATAAACCGCGCGTATGCGCGGCTGGAATCGGTAGTTGCGTAAGATTGGAATACGATTTTAACCATTCTGCTACTGTAAGAGTTTGGGAATCAAGCGAGGCCTAATCTAGAGGGAGCTCGCAAGAGTGGCCAAGATTTTTTATGCGGCGACGCGGAGTCATGACGGCCAGTGAGCGGAGGGGAAAAAGTGGAACTCTGGGGGACTTCAGCGCCCGATCGATTGCCTTCCTTCTATCCCTCCATGCTGCGTGCGATTCAGAGGTTACCATCCGCGCTATTGCGACGCCTACTATCCGTAGCTCAGTCTCTCGACCACCTGTACCGCAATTTAGAAATACAGTCCGGTGGGTGTGTTCAGACTGATTTCTGTCTGAAGTTGAAAAAAATCTGCTTAATGAAAGCAATCAAAATAATCAGAAGTCCAAATAGCTGGTAAGAAAGGAAAAGAGGTACAGAACTAATTTGTCGCACAGCAACCGGTCATCGCGCTGCGCAAAGTCTTCGCTGTTCTGTAGTCGGCAATGATGGGTTACCTAAACTTGGGCAAAGCTCGAGGGCCAATAGGTATCCCGAAGAACCAGTGCACTACAGGATGTGTTCCATGTAAAGACAACGTCTCACCTTCGTTTACAAGCAAGGAGCCATTACAGGGAAGTAGGTTATGAGGTGGCCGTAGACGTGAGCGTACGTATCTTAGTTGAACATGGGTGCCCCTACTTGGCACTGGCGATCAACTATTAACAATCAGAACTATTTGAACACTAAAATACACCAATGCGATATTCTTGCAGTTGACGAATAATTTCCGGGTGATATTTTGAGGTAGGGTGGGCGTCACGTGAATAGTGCCGTCACTGTAGAGTAGGGTGGCCCCACCACCTAACTTTAGCACTACACTAAATGCATCGTGGGCGGACAGTATCGTGGATAGCCGTCGCACAGTAGCTTGGGTGACTGTCAGCATGCGCTGTCCGCGCCAGACAGTATTCAGTTCGTGTGTTGTGGCAGTCTGCTAAGCCGGGTCCGCGTGGAGTGTCAGCGCTACTACGCGGCATCCCAGAAGTTGCCCGGCGAGAAGGGTAGCAGCGTTGTTCTGTAACTATTTGCCATCCTCAAGTTGCATGGACACGACACAGGCCGAGCGGCCTCTATAATACTGCTCTCTTGAAATAAATACAGGCATTGTGATCTGTCACAACGCGCACCAAAAATAATTTTATCAGATCTGCGATCACAATTCATGTTCAAAGGTTGTTGGACGAATCATATGCTACGCTTCCTACCGCAGCTGTGAGACGATTTAGTCATGCACTCCGTCTTGCCTTATCCTTTGCACTGTGATACTGCTGACACAAACGCTTACCCGAACAAGGTGCCCCTCTACGTACTTGCTCGCTCAGAAAACATATCGGCCCTTGCAACAGCAGCGCGTGCCTCGTGTCAATCCCGAGAGATTGTACCAACTAGCAATGCCGACGCAACATAAAGTTCAGTATGAAATGAAAGGGAGCCCCCTCGCCATTGCCAAATCATGTCGACGTGGTAATGTACTGTTCGCAATGGGCTACGTTACATGCAAATTTTAAAATCAAAGCTTATGTCAAAATTCCTCTTTTATCGCCCTGTTGGCAATTGCCCCGTATTGTTCGTGTCTGTGAAGTATGACGTGTATAATATGGACGCTAATGCGTGCACAAACATTGTTAATGGAAGTAGAGCGGAAGCTCAGATGGTACGTGCACGATCCAACTATTAGGTTCCGATGTTTCATGATGGTGCTATCACGCTTCCAAGAACTTCTGAGATGCGCTTTTACAAGTGCATTAACACTGTATTTTCGATGACACTTAGGAAAGAAAAACAGAAGAAGATGGAGTTCAGTGAACAGTAGTAGAAACTGAAGAAGACAATCTTTTTTCATACGAAACCCTCATGTAGACAGTAGTACCTTTGCCGTAGTGAAAAGAGCTAGTGCCCGGCGGAACACTTGCTCTAGCTAAATTCGATTGTATAAGGCACTTCATGTGAGGCAGATGGAAGGCGAATTATCGTTTATTCTTAAAAATAGCCGATTTCCCATAGTTTTAAATCATTCGAAAGCTCTTGGTCCTCTCTGCGGTAATACGGTTGGGGTCCTAAAACTTTGTCTAAACCTAATTTGTGCTGTGCAGCTTGAAAGCTACTGCAAGCCCAGTCTCACGTTTCACAACTAAAAAGCAGAAGAACGAAGCTTTGACGTATGCAAATTTTGCATAACCGTAACACTGACATTTCTCTGACATATGTTTACGAAAGCTTTTTGCAGATTTTTTTTCCTTATATGTACTTCTGACTTTCGGTCGGTACACATAGACGCGAATGTCTACTGAACGACGGGTTTTACCTCATACAGTATGAGGTCAAGCTCGGCCCTCTATGAGCGCAGCTGATCATGGAGAAAGTCTTCAAATTGTATCATACTTCTAATTAGCCAACCAGTCGTTCAACGTGTAATATACCCCACCCCGTTTTGTGATATCAAAATAGACGGTTCGAAACTCCGTCGCTCTTAAACCCTGACAGCGCAATAAGTCCGACGAGCAATTCTACCGCTCCACTATGTCCAGATAAAGTACTCCCCGAGCTTGAAGTAGATCCTAAGTACAGGCAAAGTGGATGTCTCCTCACCCCTTTAACATCTCCGCCAAATTTGACCTCATACTGTATGGTGCAATCTGGCCTCTTCCAGGTCATAAGGCCAAATGTCGAAACGAAACTACCGTGTCGATGACGACACGCATGATCTTACTCCGCCAATAAACCAACGCCTTAGCATTGTTCGGCTAGTAAGTGGGTTGCTCACCAGTCTGTTGGCAAACTGTGACATACTATGCGCGTACCAGACCTTGAGCGCACATTTGTTCCTTGCACCGGTAAGCGACAAGTGTTTTCTTGTGTGCAGTATTTTCTCTGCAAGTTTCTCAGTTCAAGTTCCGAAAAACTCTAGTAGGTGAAACCTGGCGGGGCTTTTTTTCCAGTGCACTTCTTGTAATAAGGACAACTAGGTAATTACTGTAGTACACAACACGGTCGGTGTTTCACGACATCAGCTCCGTGACGACATTTCTCAAATACACGAATTACAAGGAGGAATAGACGGCATATTGCGGTATTCTAATACTTCTGAGAGTAGTTCACTATGAAGAGGTAGTGTGAAAGCGCTTCAAGAACCAATTAGAATGGGAGCGCATCTATCGCTTTCCCAAGATCAATTTTGGGCAAAATAGAATTCGTCACCATATAAGATCGAAACGAAAACACCACACGCTTATAATTGCATTGCTAACTGTCGTGCAGTCCTCTATTCTTGCTACGAAGAACTTTTGTTCGAGCATATCACTAATTCTTCGTGTAGAGGCCATCGACGCACTATAACTCCTATACAACATTGCTTCGTCGGAAGCACTGCTACACAAAATAAAAATAAAAATCAGGATCACCTCCAGGAGGCATCAGAGACATTCCTACGATCCCTTTCTCCCAACAGCCTGGCCCGTGCATGCTGAATTCATCAACTGGACGTCTTACGAGCAAGCGGACCTGCAAGAAGATGAACCACGGCTTCACGACCGGCAATGTAACTCTTCTGTATAAATACGGGATGAGATAAATCTGAATCCATTTTCTTCCCACATCACATAGCCTAGCTTGAAATCTCATCAAAACTAGAAAGTATTGCTCGAATAGTGCAAAGTGTGGAACTGCGTGCAGAACTTTCGCCACAGAGCCTAAGACCTTCAATGACGGCATTGACTGGATTCTGTTTTTATTTCGCGTTCGCCGCGCTACTGCTCACACCCACGGCGCAGTCGATATGCCTGACGCCCACATCTCGAGAGCTATCGCGTCTTGGAGGGCAAGTCAACAGCAATGATGCCGGAAGTTGCGCCACTAGGTGTACCGACAGGACATGGATGCGCGCCATCCGCCTCAATTACTGCTTAACTGGAAAGGTTCCGCATTCGATTCGATCCATTCACCAGCTATGTATGTCTGGCTGCGCCCGGAATTTGGTCTTGGCACCGTTTCCGCTGCAGGCTGGTGTGACGGCAGTTGAGGCTGACGCACCCGCACCAGATGGCGCTGTGGTAATATATAGTAACCCACAAATGAATGGTTTTGAGTTTGCTCCGCCAATTGACGCTCAGACTGGAAAGAAGCAAGTTTGCCATTGTCGAACGGAGATGGAATGCAGCGGAATAAACACAAGCCCCCAGATATGCTGGTGCCCCGCTCGGAAGGATTGCAATTGAAGAGCGAGAAGTATCAGTTCACAAGAAGGGAAAGCCCCCATTGAAGATAAAGTACCAACCCTGCCTTCTGCTACTGTGATGTAACCAAAAACCGGAGTCACAATGCAACGGCAATACGTCTAGTACCATGATCTGGACAAGGCAAGATAGTCTCCATTCGCTGCTCTTCCACCTTCACCGACAAGAACACGACATGATTTCTGCACCTGTCCATGTATGACATACGCTCTAGTCTCAACCTCGTTTATCTCCACTTCTAGAGTCAATGTTATAGCATTTAAGCAGTTTCTGATTAACCTCACCAATGAAAAAGTACTGATATTTATTCGTTGTGGGCATCAAGTTCGGTTACTAGATGATAAGCCAACAGGATGCCACAAGGGCGAAGCGCATGGAATCTGCTGAACTTGCCAATAGGGGGGGGGCATACGGCCGAGAGTGGACATACCAGAACGACTTTTCACCAGACCTGCACACTCATCACCTCTGACCAGGCAGCTTGTGGCCCCTGTCGAACTAAATCCTGATTCATGATGCAATGAGAGATTATTTGCTATCCGTTTCCGAATTCGTGTGACCGTACTGATTAGTACAGAGCAATAACAAGTACATTACAGCAGTACAACTACGAAGTTGATGGCTTTCTCTTTTGCTCAACTACTACGCAGGAGGGAGTGTCATGACTGAGGCGAAAATAATTTTGAAATTCCATCCCAAGTACATACATATCGTAACCTAATACTATTTGTTTCATTTTACCACCAGTATCTGCGCGAGTCATGCAATTGACGCGGGAGTACAAGGTAAGTCCGTGACCCCGCCCTGTTAGTGTCTATTGAACCGGTACGAGGCCGGATTGACTAGAAGTGCCGTAAAAAGAAAAGGTTTCGTAGAACTTTTCAACCACATTTTCTAACCAGGTTGGACTGGTCTTATTTTTATTTCAGAAAACGCTCCATTCCGAGCATCCTTCCTCACGCAGAATTATGTAGATATATTTTTTAGAGGCCCCAAATTGCAGCGTTTACTTCAAGGGGATAGAGATATAGGGGCAGTCAGATCCTCGATGTGGAAAAACCCGAGATAAGTTCTCATTCAATATCGAAAGAGGTTCTATTTAGAAGTTGGACATAGTGTTAGAAAAACGTTTCAGGTGATACAAAACGTAGAAATTGTTTGTAATGTTAACATCGTTAGTCCTCTGCTCGAGTCAAAAATTGAATCAACGCACGCTGAGGGTCCAGGGATGTCTATAACTGTACCAGTGAGCTGCAGAAGGTTTCTGCTCGCATGGGGTCGGTTGGTTTCGTTTGAAACAGACGGGATATTCGTCACTAGGATTGGCAGGCCAGGTACATCGTTCAAATTCGGAGTCACTGTTATGATGGGCCTTTTCGATTCCTGTACGAGCCAAGATTTTGTCATGACATATAGTTCCACAAGGGGGATTTATTGGGTAACATTTGACTGATTTCGACCGAAGACTCTTGTGGCTAGTACCGGAGTAGTATGCTCGCTACGAGACAGTCTAGGAAAATCGAAAGTCCAAAATTCGAAATAGGCCAGCTGACTTTGTCTCTGCGAGGTCCGTAGTCCGATCGTGATTTGTTCCAAATTGCTATGATATGATTATTTGAGTCGTTACCTACTAAGGTAATCGGATATCTAAGTTCTCAAAGAAACTGTAGAGCAGTCCACAAGTAACTGGTATTTAAAGTAGTGAATGTATGTAGTAGCTTGGTACTGGAAGTGGAGAGGCAGACAGAAGTATCGTGACAATAGCTTTGTCAGGCATAGATGTTGAAGCGCAGAACTGGACAGTAGCGTGTGCAAGCCATTTAACATGAGCAAGACCGAGAGAGATATATAAAGAAGACTGATGGAATATGAAGATGAAATAAGCGGTGAGAACGATGCTATAAATGGCTCAAATGGATAACTACCGTGGCAGTGTGAATTTAAAAGAAGGGCATGACGGAGGCAGGCAAAGTTGTGTAGAGCCTTTGTCTAGACTTAACCAGAACTCTGAAGAGTAACTGAGAACTCTTTCACACGATCTCAAAACGATCCACATTGGTGGTCAAAGGTTCATGTACCGTCAACGAGCTGTGCAGATTTCTAGGCGCGAAAGTAACCTCTCCAGAAGAAAAAAAAATTAAGACTCCGTTTGTAACACGCTCATTGTAACGTATCAGTGCGCAACTTAGCGGGACTGTGTTTGAATTCCTTTTTCAGATCTACGTCTGTGCTTCCGGAAATGAATGTAGACATCCGCTGAGTGCAGGGAAAGGTATAGTTATACCCGTGGATACCACACATTTTGCAGTTCCAGGTCTAGTCTCAGTAAACCTGGACTTCCACCGGGTGGACGTCCGATTCTAGTATTACTACACTCGGAGTTCGACCAAGTGGACGTCCGTGTCCAGGACTACTAGATTCGAAATTCCAACGAGTGGACGTCGGTGTCCAGTAATACTAGACTCGGATTTCCACCAAGAGGATGTCCAGGTGTAGAAACACTACACTTCGAACTGCACTTTTCGAAATTACTGGCCTAGTAAGCCTAGCAGATTTACTATGGCCTGTCGTATTCCAGGGTGCAGTTACTCTGCGCACCGTACTGCGACGTGTGGAAGTCGATCTTTAGTTTTACTGCATTACGGCTGCATGTTTGGCAGTTCCCAATGTAGTATTGTTGCATTCGGAACAACGAAAAGTCCAGCTGCACACCGCGCTGAGTGAAACTGAACCGAACATTCACTGCGCGCGGTGAGTGTCCAGTCTTGTTCTACTACATTTCTGTACTGCTACATGAATAGTCTTTCCAGAGCATTTGGACGGACCTACATTTTCACGATCATGCCCGCCCATTACCCTTACTCCGTCGCCCTCGCCACCTCCCATGACCCACACTCTCTGCACTGCATCGCACACCACACGTCTCGGCACTGATGATTGACAACTCCCATCCCGCCCACCATCCCTTCCAGTTTGTACACCACACTCCACCTCCAGCACTCCGTCACCCTCACTACCTCCAACAGGCCACACTGCCGGCATCGCATCGCACATCACTCGTCTTGCCACTTTTCAACGACGACTTCCATCCCGCCCGCCTTTCCTTCCAGTTTGTACTCGACACTCCACTACCATCTCCACTCCCTCACCCTCTCCACCTCCAACAGCACGCACTCTTCACATCGCATCGCACCCTACCTCCTACAGTCCGCACTCCTCGCATCACATCGCACACCACACGTCGTGGCACTCTTCAACGACGCCACCCCTCCCGCCCTTCATTCCTTCCAGTTTTGCACACCGCACCTCACCATCACCCGCATTCCCTCACCCTCTCCCCCTCGACCAGCCCGCACTCTCCGCATCGCATCGCACTCCATCTTCAACAGCCCGCACTCCCCGCGTCGCATCGCACTCCACCTCCAGCAGCCCGTACTTCCCGCATCGCGTGGCACACCACACGTCTTGCCACTCTTCAGGCAAACCACCTGTCCCTCCCTAACCCTTCGCGCTCGTGCGGATACCATTCCAAATACGCGCTGCTTAACTGTGCACGCCGTTGCATCTAAAGGAAGAACCGTCGCTCAGTACTTTCCGTTGACGGCAGGGTACGTTCGCAGATCTGACGGGGCGGTGTCCCACGTCGCTACAGTTTTAAATAGGGCCTGTGGCAGGGTCTTGCGTTCCGCAGTTTCGCCGCCTTGCCTTGAAATTACCCTAGCCCGCACGAAAAATTGAAAATCTTTCAATTAGCGATACTACAGTATCACTGCTTTTCGATTCCCACCTCTCATTGTAGCAGCCGTCAGCGAATGCATGATGCTCTCTTGTCGATACAGCCAACAACGTGCGTGTGTGTCGAATAGCAGGCCTCGTCTTCCACCTGGTCCACTTACACGTGCACGAGACCTGTATTAAGTGTCGTGAACGCGGGAGTGCTGACAAGCGGACCCACCGTCTTATACTTAGTGAAAAAACGAAGACAGCTCCACCCGTGGAAAACATCGTACCTCTCCGTTCTCCCGCTTCTCCAGGGAGCCCTTCTCATTGCAGCAATCTTTGTCGGTCCTCGATATGCGCCGCAAATTTCGGCACTGCGTCTATCCGTTTTCCAACGCGTACTCCGTTTCCAAATACGAGCAACAGTGTCACTTCCCAACACACCGACCGGCTGAGATCGTCCCTACTTCTCCGCAAGGTTCACCCGCCCCAGAACCTCCTGTCCGCTACGATGACGATGTCCTTTCTGATGAGACTTTGGCGTCTCTGCATCGCTTGCCCTCATTCCTGTGTGGCCCTGATGCAGGACCGACCACAAGTAAGACCGACCTCCTCATACAATATATCGCAGTTTCTTTTGCCGGAGTAGAGAGAACTACCGGCTTGCGCACGGTTAACGAGATCTTCTATGTCCTGACGGGTTCCGAACTCTCTCGCGTGCGCTTCGGAAACCGCATTCGCTCCTCACAACAGTGTCGCTCTGTCGAAATTGCTGTTGTAAAGAAGGAACTTCTCCATCAGGGCTTCTCCGCAACTCGGGTATTGGACCACAGCCGTACGCCCCTCGTAACTGCGTACTTCCGGGACCCTGTTCAGACCGCGCGAAACCAAGTAGTGCAAGCTAACAGAGTCTTGGGACTTCCCCCCTTGTCGTAACCCCCCGCAGAGTGACACGCATCTCTTCGCGCATCCCTCGCAAACTGACGTGCACCGACGAGTTTGTCAAGACCTCAAGGACGAAGTCATCGGTAGCGAGCCACAGGCTGTGATGTGGGACATCGGGGCGCCGGGGACGCACCGGGCTGTAGGTTGCATTCAGGTCTATACGGATAAATCCGCCACTACACTTAAGAACAGCGCCCTCGTTGCCTATCCCGTGCATCTCACTCTCCTCAACTTCACTGCCACTTTCTCCCGACGCTCCATAATGTCCCCGCAAACCGTCGCTGGCTATCTTTCTGTGCAGCTCTTCCCACCCACGAACGACAGGGACTTCGACGTCCTTCCACCTTCTTCGCCGACTCGCGCAGCGTATACAAAATCTTCCATCGCACACTTCGCCGTGCACCCTGTGCTATCGCCCCTGTATCAAAAAGCCCTCGTCGACTTCACACGCTCAGATGCCTACCATCGTCTCCGGAAATGTTACCCAGTCCCCACCAGCTACTATTACGACATACGCAAGGCGAAGGACATCAACGGCTCTCGATCGGGCACAACGACCAGCCAACCCTGTCACCGTTGCGGAGTACTTTCAAACCTTCTTACTTTGTCCGCCTCATTCCCGCCGAGCACCCCGCAGTCCACCATCCCTCTTCGCAGAAAAGCGGCCGACCTCGAGGCCGACGCCGCCGCTCCTTTGCATTCTTGAGCGGGCCAGCCCGGGCACGAGCTGCAACCGCACATGTCCAACAAACACGCGCCATCTCCTCCCTTGGGAGGCTACCATCCGTTCTGGCAACATGCCTCGTCGTTCTGTCCAATTCTCGTCTGCACATGCACTCCATTGTCGGTGTCAAACCGTTGCACAACCTCCACCTCGGCAGCTCCGAGCGAATTAAGAGCTGCACATATCGTAGGCTTGACTCCCCCGTTCAATTCACAAGGCAAGCTTCCGCCAGCAACAGGCAGAAGCATGTTAGAACCATCTGCACTGCTCTCCTTCGGGGAGTCGATGCAGTTCTGGCTGCCGTTCAGAGGGACTTCTGCTTTCCCGGCGTACGTATCGACTTCTCCGCCTCCGAAAAATGCAGCCACGTGGGCGGACTCTACAGAACTTAAGGAGTCTGCGGCATGCTGGAGGCCGAACACTACAAGTCCGTTGTCATGTTTGTTCCAGTTATCGCAGAAACCAGAGGCCATTGCTGTGATGAAGCTGACTCCGCGCCCCTCGCATCTATTTGCACGTAGCACTCAGACTTTTTAATATTCGGCTCGAGACAGGGACAAGAGAAGCACTGGAGATTTACAGAGGCTCACCTCCTAGAGGACCGTGTCAATAAGTTTAAAGTCTCGATGCTCCACATCGTTGGGGACCACTACCCGACCAGGCTCAACATCCTCAAGTTTCATCTCATCGCCCACCCTGTAGATGACATCCACAACTAAGGAGGTCTACAATATCTAGATGCAGGGAATTATGAACTCGCTCACGCTGCATTCAAGCAAAACTACGGGCGCACCTCCAAGCAAAATGCAACAGCCATGGACGAAACCGGCCTCCGAGTTCAGTACTCCGACAACCTTGCTGCCGTTCGAACTCAAGTCAGTCCCTTCTCACAATCGTGTCGCCTCACGACCCCGCACAGGAATATAGACGAAAGGTACAGGGCGCGTCTTGTCAGGGAAGGCTTCAGAATGTACCTCTGCAAACTCGTTGACTTGAGAACCATCGCCATGCCGCCTCTTGGACACGAAAAAGGCCGCGTCACCGCCGCGATGCTCCAATCACTACGCGGGGAAGCTCCCAACATCTGCTTAGATCTTCATGTCCAGCTTGGTGACCAGGACACCGCTGCGCCCCTGGATCCAGTCCACCCCGGGCTGCTGCAGCAACATTCGGTGCACACATGTGACACTCCCCAAAGGACTCTCGTCAAAAGTGGTTATGTTCTCTGCGGCTTCAGTCCGTCCAACAACGACTATGATCCTGGCCTGAGTGTCATTCGACTCGACCCGAGGCGAAAGCATGTCATTCAGCGCGTTTATGGATATAGCAGCTTCGGCCCGACCAAACGACAGACGATCAGCTTCGTGCTCCTGGCCACCGACGACGAAGAACACACAGACACTGTATGGGAGCCTGAGGTTCTATCGCTCTTCCGTATGAATGACCGTGAATCATTACAACCTACCGAATATGCCTCTGTTCGGTACATGGATTGTATTGCACTTGTCGATGCCGTTGATGCCACTATGCAACGCGTTTGCTTGCGGTGGTGTGCAGGTGAGAATATAATTTGCACAGAAAATCCCGTCCTACTCCCAGAGATGCAGCAACGACGGCGTAGAGCTCCTGCTTCTCGCTGGTTTCGCCTATACTACGCCTCTGCTATCATTGGACCAGCTCACGATGTGCGATCAAATTTCCACGTCCCCCCTTTCACTCCTCAGCTCCACTGCCTCTACCGTCGCTTCTACATTAAAAGGTTCTAAAGAGACCCCGATGCACGGTCGGTCCTACCTGAACTCTCCTCTACAACGGAATCACCATTGCATTGGCACTAGAGTTGAATACACAACGAAACTATAATCTGTGCAGTGAGCTCCCAACATACAAGTACGGATTCCTTCCTTCTCTCTCTTCTGTATGACGACCGTTCCTCATGCTCTGCTCCAGCAACAGGGCGCGGAGAAGAATCCAGAGTTGAGGCCTGGATCTCTGACAGGCAAGACGCGCCAATGCAAAGTTCGTACGGATCCTCGCTTGAGTCTGCACGTGCAACGTAACAATGGATAATACCGCTAAGCAGCCTGGGGATGTTCTCCGAAAACCACACCTTTTGCACCGCCGAATAAAATTTAATCTCCGAACTTACCTTCAACACGTTTATGGCTGCTCCAGGGGCGCCTGCTACGAAATCCTCGCTCTCCTCTTCGCCAGACCGTTCTATCTCTTTGTCCGACGGCTCGCACAACGCTTTCTGAACTGTATGACCATACCGAAACATCTCTTGCAAAATGACGCGGCATGAAGCGCTGCAATCGTTGCATAGTATCTGCACGGTTTCGAAGGGGAGGTACTTGGAAATCGTCAGGCGGTAAGTGCGTTGACGCTGGCCGCCGGGGCTCTCATCATGATGCCGGCACTATACCACTGTTGCCAGCCAGGCGGCCAGGCGTGCGAGTTGCATGCTGGACTCGTACTCGGACGTCCCATCCCGTTGAGCATGGTACCCTTGGAACTTGTCAAAGATCTGTCTCTCCAACGGGCTTCCAAAAAGTTTATTTTACCCCTCAAGATCACATGTCTGCTTCGGTACAGAGTAGTCAGCGAATGCTAGATCCCTGATTTTGCTGAGTCGCAACCATGAGAAGTCTGAAGTCCCTTGCTCCGCTTCCTGACTCATCAGCCTGACCCGCGCTTGAAGTGCCTTACATGAGCGCTCCGCCCGCTCGCTGTCCGATACAAACATGGTTTCCAGCGACGTCAAAGAGAAATAGGGAAGGGATTGGAGAAGCTTGTGCCCAATGTTTCTCTTCCTCGCGCTCATCATGTCAGAGATTGTCTGACTCGTCCTCGCACATATGGCACGGTCTGTTGAAAGAGCTTCATCGCATCGCGGTGGGGCTCAGCGTCCAAAAGTAAGGATGACTACCTCCCAGTGCGAAACTCTGCAGGCACCATGCCGACTAGAGCCGTCGCCTCATCCTAGTAAGAACAGTTATAGTATTCCTTACGACTGGCAAGAGCCATCGGCGGAATAGGCACGATACTCTCTGGACCGTCCGCGGAAAACACCCCCGCCACGCGCGGCTCACTGCTACCCCCTCAGTTCCGGACTGGAACAGAACTCGTGGAGTTCAGGTTGGCAGTTTTGCGGTGGCACCATTTCAGAATCTGCTTCTCGAAGGTTCTCGCAACACCAATGTACTTCGCTCCTACTTGTGTCATACGCTAGCGACTCTGAACACTTCCAATGCCAGCAGGTGCTGTGGTCTGCTGGGTGCCACAAAAATTCCCGCAAGCCACGCGGAGGGTCTCGTTACCCTGCTTGCCAACCGTGCATGCGACCTGTAATCGCAGGACATCGGAAAGCATTGCTTTACTCGTCACCAGTAGTTGAAGATGCTCTTCATCAGCCTGTCGTAGCTTCTCCTCGTAGTAATTGATTCTTGCCTTGAGACCAGCACTCTCTTGCTCTTGCACCCTAACCATGTTCGTCTGCTCGGCACGCCTCGTTTCTGGCTCTCCCATGCACTCACGCGACATCGATTGTTAGCGACCTACAAAGGAAGTCTCAGCCCTTACCTGGGACAGCATTGGCGGAGGTGAGGACCAAGTGGGTCTCGCAACCGATGCATCAGGACGACGCCGGGCGGCACAACGAGTTTGCCCTGCTCCACAGCGGATGTGCGACCGCACAGGAGCGGGAATGGCGGGCTTGTGGACGTGTGGAGCGGACGCCAGTCCGGTCCGGACGATGAAGGTGGCTGTGCTCGAGCCGCAGTCAGATATGATAGACGAAAGACCAGCAGGTATCTGGTCGGTAGCACGCCGTAGTAGAGCTGCCACTGTTACAGCTGCACGTCGAGTCGCCAGAACAGTGGCACCATCAGCTTGTTCACCTTGCAGCGCAAACAGAGACGGCGCGGGCGTTGTCAGGGGCTGCACAAATCCCGTCAACCTGCCGGCCGGGTGCCGCTGAGTTGCATTGACTGGGCGGTTCGGTGCGGTCACAGCGACAAGCGCAGTCCGGGCATCACCATCCGACTCTCTCTGCTTGGCGGTGCGCTTGCGGTATCTTGGCATCGGAACGAGCCTTCTCGTCCTTTTGGCCGGCAGATACATCAACGTAGAGCTTGGCCACCGGTAGGACAGGAGAGATGGAGGCCAGGTGAGACGAACAAAATCGAAAACTACGTCGCAGTTGTTGTGAACTGAGCAGTACAAGTCTCAGCCAGCGGCCACCACTCGTCATGGAACACTTGGGAAGTCATGCACACGGGAAGGGTTCTTGTGGACGTTTCAAGTATCAGAGGCGTCAATGGCAGGACCGGAAGCAGGGGCTGAGAGTCTACAAATGGGCATTCCAAAAAGTAACGAAAACTCAGACTTGGGTGGTGTCACTAGTGATAGTGGTTGAGATCTCCGCATGTGAAAAGGCGTGTGAAAAGGCATGCGAAGATGGATATCGATTTCCAGATCAACTTTCGCACATCCATCTGCTCATGTGTTTTCACGTGAGCAGATCCGAACTACTGTCATCAGTGACACCCCCCCGCACCATCAATAATCTACTTATTTTTCCGAGTTTCGTGAAGGGAGCACCACTGTTTGTAACTGCTGTTACGGAACCGAAAACTAAACGCGTGTGAGCATGTCATGTTCCTGGCCACTTTCTTTTCCTTCGGCGATGTAAATGCCACACACCTGCTCCCACATGACGACACCTCAGACCCCCGTGACACCGATGTACCGACGCGGTCTCCCCAACTTCCCTTGCTTCCTACTCGTTTCTCCTCCCTATACTTCTATCCACACTCTTTTCGCTGCGTCGACTGCGACGCTCTGCTCATCCCTCCTTGCATCCCCATCTTTCCCGAGATTTATAACTCGTTAGTTTCTCCCCGCACTTTAACTATGCTGCCGACTGAGCTCAGCTGGTCAGGGATAGACGGCGTGGGCTTGCCTTTCTTCATCGCCTTTCTTTTCCCATCCGAGGTGAAGGCGAGGTTTGACCTCATGAAATTCCACGTGTCTACATTCCGACACTTTGTCATCGCAGCAGACGACGAGGCCTCCATGGCGACGAGGGAAACTGCCCCAGTGAAGAGCAAGCAGCGCAAGGCTGGCAGCGACTTCCGCACTTCAACCGAGAGCGACGACACGGTCTCTCCCAAGCCGGGCAGGGAGCTGATGAAGCAGATAGTGCGCGCAGCGCTGTTAATCGTATTGCTGACTCGAAAAGACAAGAGGATTACGGGGTTCGCGGTAGTGGCCCTGACGCAGAAGAATGATGGAGTGTCTCTTATTGGTGCCATCAAGGTCATTCTGTCTAGAGGCAGCAAAGTTTGGGAAGTAGTTCTGCCAGGAAACTTTTCTGTTTGCCGCCCCAGAACCTCCGAGGTTCTCATGTCCTTTCCCGCGATCAACATATGCCCCACGAGGCGCGGCAGCAAACACATATTCGCTTTGAAGAAGATAAATCAAAGCGGAAAGCGTTTCGCGTCTGCTGTGCGGCTGTTAACTATTGCAAGAACGAAGCTGGAGAAGGCAGTCGGAGTTTTGGGTTGCAAGGCGCTAGTCGCACCCTACCTTCTGTTTCGTCCGCGAGTTCAGGACTTTGTGGCTTTGAAGTAACGCGCTGATGACTCTGTACTCATCTTGCATGCGACCACGGTGCAAGCCAATGGGATAGGAAGTGTGAAGGAGAGTACGAGTAGTACAGTAGCGTGACGCCGAGCTGCTCAGATGGATGCGGCAAGCGGACGGTTACCAGTTTCTCACTGGAGAGCCTGCAAGTCTTCGTTACAAAACGAAACTTTATACGATGTCAAGCACCGCAGCAGCTGGGCGTATGGGGACAGCTTTGAGTCGCGCGATGACCACTTGCCAAGGGTCTTTTCTGATTTGAGCGAAAGTGCTCGGGGGGCCGTGGGGCTCCAGCGTGAGGCCCTCAAAGATGATGATGCGTGCTCAGAGGTCATCGCGATGGACTTGGAGCCGTCGAATGCCGATTCGGAAGACACAAGACACAAGGCGGCATGGTCGTCAGTGGGCAACACTGTCAAAAACCACGCGCAGTGTTGGACTACCCGCGCATCCTCCTGTTTTTATGTCTTCCTGGCTGAAAGAAGAGATGGAGCTGGACTTGCAGGGTAGCGACAACGAAGTTGGGGATGTCGTGGCACACAGTCGTACGGGAAAAGGTAGTGAGGGTTTCGTGTCCACTCTCAACCCATTGGTGCCGGAGCCAAAAGACCCGCTTGGTGAAGCACCAGAACCGGCTAACCGCATTACACTATCTTCACCGCAGAGAAATGTGTCGGAGGAGTCGCTGACAGAGGAGAATCCATCGGCCGACCGTCTCTCGGGATTTCCCGGTGTGGTGAAGTCGGAGTGCCGTGTCCACAGCTGCACTTCCCGCGGCCTCCTCAATCATCACACTGATGACTGAGGTGAGTCTCTGGAATGTAGGGTCCTGCCGCTCTTGACGGACCGTCCGTTCAACATCAGAAGCGAGCGGGGTTATGACGACTCTACTCATGATATCTTCACCCACAAGGGCATGCACGCCTCCATCCCAGTACTCAACGCACTGCTCGCCAAGACCAGTCACGGAATAATTTTCTCTGGTGGTCAGCAATTCAGAATGTGGCTTTGGAGCCTCAATCGTTGCAGCCGAGAGGTGTACGACTAGAGAAGTGACGGGGGCCAGTGCGTCGAGTTGGATGGGGCAGAGGGACCTCGTGTTTAACGTGGAGGACCAGCCGATGGTCCACGTCCGAGCTTGAGGTCATTAGACGCAAAAACCGGGTATAAAAGGATGTGGCCACGCATCAGTCAGGTAATGGGCTGTTCACTTATCGTGGAAGATTATGTCGCCTAAACTGCAGTTCGCGCGTGTCTAGCACCAAATCAGCGGGTACGTGTAGTCTTCGCACGCACCATGGACGAACTGTATAGATGAAAACCAGCGGTCGGAGGCCGGAGAGGTGGTTGAAAGAGCTGACGAAAGGATTCGCATGACGATGCTTCGACTTGAGTAAAAGATCATTAAGCGTATGAGCGAGCTGGTATTGCAGTATGTGACAGCGGGGGACGTTCTGGTAGATGTGTTCAGTAGTACTTGCGCGACTGCGAAAGCATGTCTATGGCTTCTTACGCATCGCCGTTTCGTGTTGTGCGACAGGGAAGACGGCTGCGTCATTCAATCTTTACCGAGATTGGTTATCGCGTTTTGCGAAAGCGTCGTGAGCACCGCGTGCGACATTGGTGGCTCTCCACGGGCTGTGGAGCTTCCTACAAGGTACTTGGCCGGCGTGAAACGAAATGTGTCTGCCACGAGGGGAAAGAACCCTGCGGATGCACCTGCAGGATGTCCACGGTATCAATGTCTACCGGACTACATGGTCCAGTTTATCATCATCTACGCCAGGGATCCCGTCCTTTCCCCAAGCTATTCACTGGCGTCCGTAGACAACTGCCCGGCGAAGTATGACGCCCTGCTGAAAACGCAAGGCACGGTGGCATTACGGACGGTAACAAGGATAGCGAGGTGTGTGGTGGTGCTTCCGTCGACGGTAAAGTACGAAGATGTGGGATTCGGGGTGCTTCCGGACCAGGTCTCCTCGAAACGAGAAAGGATCCTGCCCTTGTATAGGATGCTTCCGTACGCAGACTTGGGTGAGCGCACGCGGGAGAAAGCGAAGATCTTCGGAGGTGGAATTTGGGGGGTAGACAAAGAAGGTTCCCACCTCGTAGCCCTTGTCGTGGAAAAGCAGGCGGAGTTCCGTGAAGGTCCGATGCATAAGCTGTACACGATACCGGCATCATTCCATGTGGCCGGGATTGGTACTGACGTTCCGCTCTTTCCTGGGGATGAGGAGGAGCGAGCCAAAGGTACTTATAGAGCGCGAGACACAGAGGTGGAGTTTTTGCGAGGGTCGAGGGGATTTGTCGGAGAGAGCTCTACGGTCACTGCGCAACGGTACAACACATGCGACGCGTGAAATTCTGACGGGCGGGAAGCTGTCCACAAAATACGGGAATAAGTCCACCTTCAACGTGCGTGGTACGAGCTTCCAAAATAGCGTCCAGGCAAACATACTTAAATACTATATGCCAGTTTGAAGACCAGTTTCGGCGGGCAGACCATACTATTGCAGCTGAGGAATAGCTTGCCTCAGCCGCAAGAAAGGTCATCTATAATAGTGGGCGATTTTGATGCCGCTGTAGCAGTAAAAAGAGGTCTGAGAAGTAATGAAAATTCTGACTATGAGGGTGTGGTTAGTGAGACGCACTGAGAGTTACACATCTGAAAGCACATGAGTAGGTGGATGTGCGAAATATAATCTGAAAAACAACATCCACCTAACCATGCATTTTCACAGGCGCAGATCCCCACCCCTGTCCTTGGTGACACCCTACCGATCTTGTAAAGTACTTACTTTTCGATGTCACAAAATACACGTTTACAACCTCTCTCTGACATTGACTCGAGGTCCCGTTTGTCATTACGTTTCGTGTCATACCTGTAAGACCTCTTCAGTAGCCAAATAGGTGGGTGTCGTTAATGAGATGGGCTCAGATCTAGACATGTGAAAACACATAACCAGATGAATGTGGAAAACCTACTCTGACAAACATCATCCATCTGGCCATGTACTTTCAAATGCGCAGATCTCAACTTTTGTGATTAGTGACACCTCACTGATCTTAAAACCTACTTACTTTTCAACGCGACTAAATAAACGTTTACAGTTTTTCTCCGACATCGACTGGAGGTTTGGTTTCTTTCTACGCTTCGTGTGATACGTGTAAGACCTATTCAGCACAAGAAGTCCGTGCCCCCCATTTTGCACAGACCAAATGTACTACGCCCACGGCGAGGGTGGAGTGAAGTGCCGTGTTTTGTACTTCCCACGTGCTTCTAAGGATAGGTGGCTGCACAGCGTAGAAAGAATGGTGTTCCATATGAAAGGATGCCGACAGGATTGTAGACGTCAGCCTTGCGCCGCAATTGGTAACACGTCGGCGCAATCCTCAAGGTGCCGGGTACATGAATTCGTCCATGCATTGTTCATCCGTGGCAAGTCGCTGCATAAAGTAGATTCTACTACACGAACGCAACGCGAAGTCCAGAAGCACTACTTTTGAGCCCTGGGGTACAGTTCCACGTCTTATGATCAGCACGCACTAAACTTGCGCAGTCCAGGAGCACGCACGCAATCTGTCCCGTCCTACGCCGATTACACGATAGTCCTTGTTTACATTCTACTATGTATACAATACTTTCCGAGAAATCAGCACTGAGTTCTACAGATCATCTCTCGCTAGGTACAGTCAGCAGGATCCTCGGTGAGCCAGTGCAGTCGAACATCACTGAGTTCATTGGTCACTTTCCTAGAGCCGCAGATGGCGCACACTGCGCGTGGCGGTAGTGGAGGCAGTGGTGTGAAAATCTTCGGAAGGCAATTAAGAGTACGAAGGGTCCAAGGTAAGCTTATCGACGTGAGTGAAGTTATAGGTGATCCTGTGGGAATAAGGGACGTAAGGTGATGTGCGGAACTGCAATGTACTGCGCGATTGGCAGTTTCAGCTGGGTTTATCACTAAATTTGAACTGCGAGTAGTGGATGGGGGCGGCCACTGGACGCGGCAGTTCAAATTGAATACTTTTTCGAGGTCGGCGTCGATGTGAAAAATCGCAGTACTACACGAACTCCACGTTTAGGAATGCCGTGGAAGTCAGCATACCATCGCATTCCAGAATATGCTGTATGGGTGGCGGGTTTACCAGGCTACTGCACCCGGTGGACGTCCACACCCATTTCTGGAAATGCGGACGCTAGAGTGGCAAGAGATGCGATGTGCGAGACGATGCGAGGAGTAGACTTCGTTAGTGTTGGAGAGGTTGAGCGAGACGCGTCGCTGATGGGAAATGGAGATGTACACTGATGCGAAGACTGGGCCGAATATGTGGGTTCGTTGAAGTGATACAAATGTTACGGTGTACGATACGATGTGGAGAGTGTTGGTGATTGGCTATGGAAGGGGTTTGGGACTGGGGATGATGGTGAGATGCTGGGGTGGAAATCGGCAAGTTTCCTGCGCTTGATACGCTGTGTGGTTGGAGAGGGGCACGATGTATGGTATGCGATGTGGTAAAGCAAGTGCAGGGGGTCCAAAGTAGAGAGCGCAACAAACCGGGAATGACTGTAGGGTGTGGTGCGACAGACTGGAGCGGGAGTTGGGCGAGATTTGTGGCATCGCTGAAGACTGGCAATACACGGGGTGTACGTTGTGGCCAAGAGAGTCTCGGTATATGAGGCTGAAACGGGTGACGAAGCAGAGGTGATGACGGAGTGTGGTGGAGGAAACTGAAGCGGAAGCTGGGCAAGATACGCGGCGTGGTTGTAGAGTGGCAAGACATGGGGGGTGGGATACGATGTCGATGGTAAGGGTTGTTCGAATAACAGGAGACTGGAGCAGACTGGAAAGGAGAACGTGTCGTTGCGACGGCCAAGCAGGTCTGTCGAGATAGTGTGGAAGGAGTGCGTCCGTTGCAGTATGGAAATGTAGTGAAATCTGACGGAACATCCATAGTACGCAATGGGCATCTGATCTAGTCTCTCTGGGTTCAATGCGCAGCGGTACTGCGTTCAGAACCGCAATAGGTGGAGATGTGGGCCATTAGAAAGAAAGGTGGAATTTTCAGCATAGCAGCGCGCCATGTAGTACAAGTACAATACGGCCTTCCGCGGGGATTAGTACGTCGGGTAGTATGGATAGATTTGAACGACCACTTGGTGAGTCCCCAAGGTTGGTAATAGTAGACACGGAAGCACACACGGTGGAAGTATGTATATAGTACTACTAAATGCGAACGTCCACTCGGTGGAACTGCGATTCTGGAAATACGAGAGCTGGAGCCCGTCGACCACGCAGGAATACGTGTTCAGTGTTACCAGACCTCGAAATATGATATGAAGGTAAGCCTGATGTATTATTGGACGTCGTAATTGACCTTCTGGATGTCCGCATCCATTTTTAACAACCAAAACGCACTAAATCAAGACCAGAAATGAGACCTGCGACTAGGAATAACTCACAAATACCAGGCATGAATAGTCCGACTCAGAACTACAATATTTCTTACTTTTTCGCGAATAGTACGGAAATCTGGATGTATGGGTAGGCTAAACGTGGACTGTCATGCAGAAGTCCGAGCAGCTTAGCGGCTAATAAATTGATGGGCATTTTATTCAGATCATGTTTTGCTTGTGGACGTCTATGACGTTCTGTACTGGAGATGTCCTTGCCGGTGACAGTCACCAGCGGCAGACATACTTCCATGACACTTTTTGTTTCTGGCTGTGCGTTGTGGACTGGCTGCCACCACCTTCAGTTTGCCAATATCTTTATCCTTTCTTTGCGAGAACTAAAAGTATGAGAGACAAACACCCTCCTACGCCTGCATACATCAAGGAATTGAATCCCAATAGACCCAGATGTGGGAAACAGTCGTGGAAAAAAAAAACATCTCCTGCGCCTTTTCAATTCCGACCCCTTCGACCGGCATTGTTCTATTTCGAGACGGAAGTCATCGTGCCTCGTCACTTGTGCTTAGTACTCGGGTATGGCTTCCGACTGGACTCCGACGCAGTCTAATGCCTTTGGATTACTAATGGCTTCCTAAACTGACGCGATCCAGGGTGCTTATGACATCAATGGGCAAATCGGCTAAAACCGTTGACACAGCGGGGGAGTTTCCGAAAGCATCGTTTGGATCACTAGCCGTTAGAGTTTCATGAAAATGTTTCTGTACAAGTAAAAGGTCTTTGGACGACTTGTTGTACCAGAGTACAGACTGAAAAGCACTATGAAGAAAATGTACGCAGAATATTTCGTACGTAGCGATATGAGTGTAATGTCTGCTCACGTTGACAGGACCAGACACGTTGATTTTCCACGAAACCGATAGAGTCCGATTAAAAGCTTTCAAGAACCATTCGCCGCCCCTGCGAAAGTATGACAGAAATGTAAGAACATGTAGTTCTTACTTTCACTTGGTATTTGAAATCAAACAAGAAATCATCAAAATGACCCCACGATTTGTTCGCGCGGTCACATGGCATTCGCAATACGCGCTGCTATATAGGTTTGCTCACCCATCCGAAGCAAGTCTGGTGTGTATCTACTATGATGTAACCTATTTACGGTTTCATGTCGATGAACGTGTTTATATCTCTCACGACCCTACATTTTGAAATGACAAGCTCATTTTCGTCCTTCGCTGCTGCTCGAATACCTCCAAACTATTAATTCCATTGGCCACTACACACCTCGTCATTGGGACCGAAGTGGAGTCCAGTCTGAAAACAGCACGATCATGACAGCCTATCGATGACACCGGTCATGCGTTGACATGACCACCGCTTGCAGTTTATTGCCGAAATAAGAAATGACTGGACAGTACGGGTATATATCTCGGTTCGACGGAGAGACGACTGCGCAGCTCTTCTTTCGGAAACGGCACTGAAACTCGGGGTAGTGCCCTACACGGGTTTTTTTTGCAACACCCAAGTGGAAAGATCGGTAAATTGCCGGTCTCGATGGGAGCTGGCGAAGTACTTGAAGGTGGTATGGATCCCTACCCTTGAGAAGCCCTGCACATTCTGATCTGGCCCGGAAAAGGCAGATGCTCTTCCTTGCAGCTTCGGCGGGGACATACCCAAGACTACTAACCAGTTGCAACGAGTTAGGTCTCCTCATCAGGTACTCCTCATTCGCTCGATATTGTCGTGAATACGAGATTTCGATATGCACGTATGTACAGTACTATGTAAAGGAGGTGTGCGTACAGACTTGCGACAAGTAGGACCCAGGAACATCAGAAGACGGGTTCCTTGAAAGGGAAGCGTTTCCCTAGTACCAACGCGTATCAGTATAAATCACGGGCCCATCTAGGTGTACATACTAGAAAATTCGGGCATTTTCTGATTCACCAAAGGGGGCTCCACAACTACCTTCCTCAGGGCAGCTATACTACTTCGGTCTCATCGTGAGGTCATATGTCGCTTCCTGTGCAATGCCACGATCAGTAAGTTTCGAAGCCATTGATTCCCAGGCCGTAGTGTAGCCAAGTGAGCATTTTGCATGGAGCATATTGTGTGCTGTCGATGCAGGTCCTTAAACTGCCTTTAAGATGGGCGTTTTGTAGAAGGGCAAAAGCATTTAGTTTACACTTGCGACTGGACATCGGTTGTCGTATATCCATAGCCTTAAGGTATTCACAAATGCGGACTCGACCGTGTGTTCTTGTTTGTCTTTACCTCAGCAGGTGCGCAGTACATGAATAACGCGCTGTTCAATTATGTTCTTTCTGCTCGTTGTGCTTTTGCTTTTAGCGCGTTTCGGTGTCGCTTTCGTCGTTCACGTCTACAACCGCTGATCACCACTCATCATTGTCGGCCTTTCCTTCTGGTGTTTGCCCGCGTATCTGAGCCCTTTTGAGTTTGCACGTGCGTCTCTGATTTCGTGCATGGATGCGGGCATGGTGCAAGATTGGTGCAACGACCAGTAGTACCGTGAACCTGGTACACATTTGGCGGTTCAACCTGTAGTATTACCACCTTCACGCACCTACCAGGCCGACACTTTGGTCTAGTTCTACAACACGTGCGCTTCAATCAGGCTGGCCAAAAGGCCGTGGATTTCTAGAATCAGACTACCATGACCCGGACGCGGAGTCCTAGTAGCACTGGTCCCCGTACTGAAAGTTTTCAAAGTGTAGTCCCGTAATGGGTGCGGTCATGCTGCGACGCACAGAAGTCCACGGTAGAGTTGTACTGCATGGTGTAGTGGAGTGTGCGGGAGCCCATCCGTGGTTTTCTTGTGGAGCAACCTACCAGATTGCTGTTTCAAACGCAGTGTTGCAACGCATCGAGTCAAGTAGTGCTGGATCAGACGTCCGCTGCATGCGGGATGTGTCCGGTCAAGATGGCCCAGGTTTCCACACGAGAACTAGTGCAGTACTTCTGTAGCACTTGGACAGACCTGTCCTATCATCATGAAGCCACATTGCCATCCACAGTGTGCTCCTCCATCCAGGTGTTCCAACGAACTATACCCTCCGGAGGGCATCACGCCACTAACGTTTTGCCATCCTCCGACCACAGGACGCCTCCCCTCCCCCCTCCGCTCCAGTCTGCACCCCCGCACCCTCCCATTACCCTCCATCCCTCACCCTCCTCAGTTCCACCGACATACGGCCGTGTGTAGCACCGCAGACCGGACGCTCAACCACTATCCAACGATACCAGGTGTCCCACCCGACCTCCAATCGGATCTGGTAATCACAAGTAATTGATAAGTCTGCGCACCGTGCCCAGGCTCCTCAGTCCGGTGCGAAGAGAGCATCAAGGACGCGCTGCTCACCTATATATTCTGTCGCATTACAACAACAAAATAGTTGTCGCATCATACTTTTCGTGGACGCCCCGATAGCTACCCAGATGTGAAGAGGTGGCGTCCTACATCGTGGCACTTTGAATGAGTCCTATTCCAGGTCCTTGCGTGTCACAGTTTCGTCGTCATGCGTGGGTGTTACCCCACCACGTGCGATCTCCGGATAATCTTTCAATCAGCAGTATCGCAGTATCTTTGCTCGCCGATCCTGACCACTTCCAGTAGTAATCACTAGCAAGTGCGTCAAAATCTCTTTTCGAAACTGCGGATAGCGTGCTTTCATATCGGATTACAGGCCTTTTTTCCGCCATGAGCACTCCCATGTGCATGCGAGATGCGGTGGGGTCAACAGCTGCAAATGGCCTCATGAATAGACCTGTCATCTTGTACGTAACAATCAGAAGAAGACAACCGGTCCTGTAGGAAATGTTGTGTCTCTCCATCCTTCCAGTCCGCACACCAGCTCCTGTCCTTGCCTGCCTCCCGGACCATGTTGAGTATGCGCTGCAAGTCTAGGTAGTGCACCCACTTTTCTTCCGTGGCCCACTTGCTCACCAAACTAGAGAATTGGTGTCACTTCTGAAAACTAATTCCGGCTGAGTGTTTCTCTACCACTCCACGAGGGGCATATACCGCAGAGACTTCTGTCATTCAGAATGGTATCGTTCGTTCTGATCGTGCGCCGGTGCCTCTACTTTCCGTGCTCCCATTTTCGTGTCATGAACGTGGTGTAAAGACCGGATGTAAGACTGGGCTCCGCACAAAATCTGCTGCGCATTCTCAATCTGGCAAGAAAAGGAATGCCGCCACACACACGGTTTATGGAACCGCCTCCAAACTGAGGGATCCCAGGTATTCTCACGTGCGCTTCGGAAGTCGCATTCGGCCTTGACAACGGGTGTCACTCCTGAAAACGCGCCGCTGTTAATGACGACGATCACCATCAGGGGTTCCCCAAAACTCGTGGGTTGTAATACAGTCGTACATCCCTCGGAACCACCAGGTGACAGGACCATACTAAGATGTAGCGAGAAGAAAGTTTGCAACTCACCACAGAGTTTCGCCATTACCGCTTTTATCCTGAAGCCCCCCACGATGAAACACGGTTCTTTGCGCATCCTCTACAGACCAATGTGCACCGTCAGCGGTGTGGAGATTTGAAGGAGTGAGTCAATCGTAGCGAGCGAGATGCTCTCAACTCCTACATACGGATGTGTGGTATCTACGCGTGTTTACGTTGTATAATGATGTACACTGACCAGTCCGCGAGTCTTAATTTAGAAAAGCCACCCCGCTACCTGTCGCATGTAGCCCAGATGTTCAAGTTAGCTGCCAGTTATCTCCGACGCTACGCAACATCTTCGCGTACCATGTTCTGTCGTTTTCCTACCCAGTCGTACCCAACGGCGGACAACACGTACATTAACAAGACCTCACATCTTCAACTAGTCCTGCACCTCAGACAAAAGCATCTATAAGATACTCCGCCACGCACTCTCGGATATCATCGCTGTGCGGAAAGATCTTCTTCAAATTCAGACGAGCAGATTGATTCCACTGTCTCTGAAGTTATCGCACTGCGCCCATCTCCTACTCCTGCAACAGATCCGCCGCCAATAACATCATCTACAATCACTCAGACAGACACCTGAGCCTATCCTGCCCAAGTTGCGAAGTTCTATCAAACCTTTTCACTTCGTACGCATTTTTTTCGTCCCGCATAACTCAGTCGGCCCTTTGTAGTCGAACTACGGGCGCCGAACACCGTTGCCGACTACTTCCCATGGAAGTTGCCCATCTTTCTCCAGATGCGCACACATATTCCTTCGAGGTCCTTTCGCATCGTGCTCCCCATATCTGTTTTCAGACTGCTGCGCAACTCTTCTCTCGCCACCTACGAGCTGACGAAGACTTGCACAATTCTCTGGCTCTTCTCAACCGTCCATACTACATGGCAAGCTGCCGCCTGGAACAGTCGAAGGTAATTCAAGAATATCAGCACTGCTGTTTTCTGCGGATTCGACGCGGTTCTGGCTGTGTTTCTGAGAAAATTACATGTTCTTTGCCACCATTTCGTCGCTTCCGCGTCGAGAAAATGATGTCACCTTAAAGTACTTCACACAAGAGATGCCACACTTGAAGTGCTGCAGACTAGAGAATGCAAGTCCGTTGACCACATCTCCCCTCTTGTCGCGAGAATCGCAGATATTTGCTGGGGTGAAACTGACTCTGTGACCCACGCACAGATTTGCGCTCTGTACGGAGACACACTAGTAATCAGCTCGCGTCAGTGACTCGTGGATCACTGCAGCTTAGCCCCGCTCAGGTTCGCATCTTAGAGGAGGGTGCCAATAGGCATACAGCATCCATAGTCCGCATCTTGGCAAACCACCACCTAAGAAAAGTCAAGACTCTCACGTTTCTTCTAGTCGCCCAACCTGTATATGCTATTTGTACTTTGTAGAGGCTTCTCACATTTAGATGGCAGAATTTACGAACCCGCTCAAACTGACTAAAAGAAAGAATACGAGCGAATCTTTCAGTGAAGGGTGACGACAACGGACGATCTCTTCCGCCGACCCCAGCACTCGAAAACGATTGTTGTCCCAGGGGTTGACGTCAGTTTGGTCTGACAATCGCGCCGCGTCACAATTACACACCGAAACTTGAACGAAGGGAATGGGTTGCGGCTTGCTACGAGACACTTCTGAGTGCATCTCGGCCAACTCGCTCACTTCAGAACCCTCACCGTGCCACTTCTAGGGAGCAAAGTAGGCCTCCTCACTGCCGTGATACTCTGATGAACGCGCAGAGAGTCTGCCGAAATAAGCATGGACGATCTTGTCGAGTTTGGTGAGCCATGCCCCACTTTGCTCCTGGGTATAGTCAGCGCTGAGCTTCTTCAGCACCATTCGTTGAACAAATGTGACATCCTTCAAATTAGTTCAGTCAAAAGTGCTTCCATTCGTGGCATCCTCTTTCTGTCAGTCGACGTCGATGTACCAAACCTCTATTTTATTCGATTGCGGAACTGCATAAGTCCTTGCGTTTATGCAAATGGTGGCGTTGGCTCACCGGAACGGCAGCAACTCTGCTTTGTGCTCCAGGCCACCGACGACAAAGAACACAAAGACACTGTATGGGTGGCCGAAGGTCTTTACCTCTTCTTTATGTGTGACAGAGAATCACTGCAGTAAATCAAGCATGCGGTCGTCCGGTACATTTGTTGTATTGAGCCTATCGATGCTGGTGATGAAATGCTGCCATGCATTTGCTTGCGAAAGACTGCATATACGATGCACATCGCACAGAAACTTCGGTCACGCCGACGGAAATGCAGCAGGAGGGCCTCGAGCTCTTTCGTCGGCCCAGTGTTGCTTGTGAGAGGCGTATACCTTCAATGGGACAGCTCAAATCATGTGGTCAAACTACCACACCCCGACTTTCAGTGCGTATGTTTACAAGTTCTTCCATCTCTTCTACATAAATTGAATGCGCAGAAATGCCGTAACCCCCTACTCCTACGTATACGAAATCCATTTGGCTTAGAAGTAAAGACAAATAAATACACCCTATTTAGTGAGCCGCGAACACGCAACTTCCGTAATTCACCCTCAGCCTATTCTCAGCGCACATATTTACTCGTATCCCACTCCAACAGAGTCCTGGGAGCAGTGAACCACTGTTGCGACTAAATTCCGTGACGGATCAGACACGCCATGGCAAAGTTAACCTCCTCACTTGCTTGAGTATTCTTTTGGAATTTTCAAATCAAAAACACTACCAAGCTCACACAAGATATTGTACGCAGAGCACTGATTTCTTATCACGACACGAAACCTTTTCTCTAATCTCATCTTCACGCATTGTATGCGTACTCCAGGACGCTTGCTACGACCACCTCGCCAGCCGCGTCACCAGACTGTTCTGTACCCTCCTTTTCTGAATATGACCACACCTTGTAAGATGTTGAACCTGATAGAAACTTCGGTCTTGTAGCAATTCGGCATAGAACGCCTGAGACAATGTCAGGTATCCTCGAGGACGCGAAGGGCAGGTACTTGAAAATATCATGCTGTAGGCGCGTCGGTGCTGCCCCTGACATTATACCGCAGGCTGCCGAAAGATTATCCTTATTGACTGTCAGGCGCATAGGCGTGCCAGTGGCATTATGGGGCCATATGCAAACGTTTGTACAGTTCAACCTGGTATCCTCGAAACGGGTGCACGACATATCTTTTTGCAGGGTTTCTGGAGAATATCTCGCCGTCCTGAAGATCGAACACGTCACTCTGCACAGAATAATTAGTCTATACAAGATCCTTGGCCCTGCTCTGCCGCCACCCTAAGAGATTCGGATTCCCTCCATCGCACCCTGCGCGTATTTGTCTCATTCTCCCTAAGTGTGCCTACAACGAACGCCTCGTTCGGCTATTGAGCGACATCAACATACATTTCAGCAGCATCAAGACGATGTAACGCCGAAACTGGAACAGGGTGTCGGTAGCTTCTTTTCTTCCGCGCGCTCATCACGTCAGCAGTTGTCTGACTTATCCGCTCACTCGCCGTGTAGTGTGCCGGAACAGCTTAGTTGCAGTCGAAGCGAGCTTCGGCGTCCTATAGCACGCATGACCAGTTCCCAACTCCGACCCGTCAACGTCCAATCGAACCACAACTAGAGCCTCATCGTAGTTGTGACGCGTGCAGTGCCCATTACGACTCCTCGGAACCATTGGCGGAATTGAGACGACAGCGTCAAGCCAGTCCGCAGAAAACTCCTCGATCAAGCCCGGCTCATAACGATCGATCTGCCTGCGGACTGGAACAGAGGTTAAAAATCCAAGCCCAGGAGGGCAGCGGGGAAACCAGTGCAGAATCCGCTTCTTGATGGTGTCGGCGGTATTGAACTATGTCATCCCCGATAGTTTCATACACTTGCGACTCTAACCACGCACAGTTGCGGCACTAGGTGTGGCCTCCCTGCTGCCTTTGGAAATCCCACGAACCACTTGGAGGATCTCGTTCTCCTCCTCGATGTTCTTAAACTCGGTCAGCAATCGCATATACACGGAACTTCTTCCATCAATCGTCATACACACCTCGACATGCTGCTGAACAACTTGCCGCAACTTCCCTGTGTAAAATTTGAGCCTTGTACTGCCACCAGGAATATCTCGCTCGTCCGCCCCGTCCTTATATATATGCTTGGAGAGGACAACATTAGGATCTTTGATCTGCTCCAGCGAGAATGACCGTGGCCAAGCAACAGTGCGAGCTCCGGCTCTTGTCTAGGACGGCATGAGTGGAGAGGACGAGGAAGAGTGTGTCACTCCCGGGGCACTACAAAGGCCACGTGTCGAAGGAAAACTTTGCCCAGCTATGCAAAGGGTGCGGCACCCCAAAAGAGCGGCAAGAAGAAGGGTGAGGACTCTTGGAAATAGGTAGCCGGTTCGCAGAAAGACGTGGTGGAGCTGCTGTTGTTGTCATGGCGCCGTGGGTTGACTTGGCAGCGGCAAAATAGCTTTGTTCACTTTAAGAATGAGAACGAGACCGCCTCAGCGTTCTGAAGTGCTGTGCCAACTGCGTGACCCTTCCTGCCTGGTGTTCTTATATGTCTATAGCCGCGTGTCTCCACGTGCTCACAGCGACAGCTTCGCTCTACCTACCATTGTCGTCATCTCACTGCTCCTAAGTCCGCCTGTAATCTCTTAGCGCGATGGTAGCAAATTTCTTCGCAGTGGCCGGCCGAGCCATGTATGTAGCGCTACCCTACAGGTGGCCGACGATAGAATGCGGCCTGGTAAGAATTGCAAGATAAAAAGCTTTGTCGCAGTTCTTGCGAGCTGCACGATAAGAGTTTCACGTGGCACTTATGGTGAAGTATTTGTGAAATCACAAAGCGAGAGGCAACAACCGCGGGCGTTCCAAGTATCGTAGGCATCATAAGCAGCGCTGGAAACGAGGACCGAGGGCCTCCTTATGGCCAAATCAAAAAGTAACATAATGTAGGGATTGAAGGGTGCTACTGACATTATGTACTGTGATGTGCTCATCTGATAATACTGGAGCTGGAAAATCTCGTTCTCCGCGGTCACGTCCGCATGTCGTCCTGTGCATGTCTTTGGACGTGAGCAAATCGCAATCTTTGTGTCCATAATAATCCCCGTAAGCGTTCAGTGTTTGCGATCATAAAATAGTGGTCACAACGACTGAGGTAAAGCGCTGCTCCTTTGGATGACCCTGAGCGAGTAGACACGCTTTATATATTCCAACATTGAGAAGGCCTCTGATTGTCTCTAGATTTCGAGAGAGATTGGCCACGGTTCGTAAATGATCCTTTTGAACACAAATATGACCGGTCATGAACACGGCACAAATACACCCGTCGTTCATCTTACCCGTAACGGAAAGGGAAGATACCGGCTAGAACCGCGCAACACCTGACGCCCTTCTCATACTTATATCTCGATATAACCTCCACAGTTGGCATTGCTCTGGTTTCCTATCTCCAGCCTGTATTTCCATTCAGGTCGTTTTCTGTGCTCCACTCGACACTCTCTGCTCCTCCCTCCATGCATCTTTGGTAGTTCTGGTCTTTTCTTCCTCCTTCATTTCTATCCGTACTGCAACCACGCCGCCGACCGAGCACATGAACCAGAGAGTGCGCACTGCGTTTTCGATTTGTTGGCTTGCGGAAGCGTACGTGAGGATCGGGGAGATCACTGATGCTACCTTGAGTCAGAAGAACGGCGGGATATCACTTATCACTGAAATAAAGCTCACGAAGTCCAAGGTCATCAAGTTTCGGGAGGGAGCCGGGCCCGGAACCTTGTCGGGTGACCATCCCAGATCTTTCATGATTTTCGGTTCCTCCCAAACAATCAACATGTGATACTCGAGGCGTTGTTCGACGGATGTCTTTTGTGACGAACAGGAATGAAAGTGAAGGCTGTCTGCCGTCTGCTCTGCAACTACTAACACGGCCGTGAACAGTACTGCTCAATACAACAGGAATCTCAGTTTGGGAGTCCCTGTCGCAACCCTCCCTTCTCTTCAGTTCGGTTCTTCAGTACTGCCTGATTTCGGGGAGATGAGCTCACGGCTTTGGATCCGTCAGGCAGTTCGGTACGCTCGAAAAGGACGGGATAGTATTTCTGGAGGAGAATACAACCGCTGTGGTTGAATAGAGTCGAAGTGTGGAAACGGGTAGGGCCATGCCGACGGTTACGAGCTCGTGCATGTCGCCTTTTCAGTTCCCCGTTCCAAACAAATCGTCGTCCGATATCACGCACCGCAGCGACTGGCCACATCCAGACTGCTTCAGGTCGCGCAATGACTGCCAAGCAAAGAGTGTTTCCCGATCTCAGTAGGGATACTGAGGACGCCCTAGATCTTGAGCATGCAGGGCGAGAAGATGGTGGTGCTTACTTAGAGGTTTTCATGATACGATCGCGGCCGGCGCATCCCGATCTGGAAGAATCAAGACTGTACCATCGTCAGTGGGCGTCATAGTCGAGCACCACGCTCAGTTATGGACCATTTACCCAGCTCCCTCACGTTTTGGGTTTCCGGCTGAAAGAGAAAATTAAGCAAGACTTCCAAAGTAACAGGAGGAAGGGGAAGAAGTTCTCGCACCTGGCCGCACGGAGCAAGCTGGCGGGGCTTTCCGATCAACTCTCGATATACTCGTGCCTCAGCGCGAACACCCCTTTCTTGAAGCGTTTGAACCAGCGAGGGACCCTACGCTGCAGACCCCACCCTAGCATGCGTCAGATGCATTGCTCCTTAAGGAAAATACATCTACCGTCCTTGCGGCGGAGTCGCTCGACGAGTTGGTATTGTACTGCCCAGCACACAATTGTTGTTTCTACCATGTCGTCAAACATGACGCTGACAATTCTGGTCAGTGCCTGGCTGGCCAGATTTTGGTACTGTTGACGGACCTTCGATGCGTCATTAGAACGAGGTGTGGTGCGGACCCTTTTTCACAAGATGTCTTAGCCCCTCATGACATGGACGTCTTATTCCACACTTTCGACGTACGTTCTGCTAGATCCGCTTGCAAAATCGTATTCTGTAGTGGATCACAGATCTGAACGTGACTTTCGCGCGACAAACAGTAGAACGAAGAACTGTAGACTGAGGGCAAATGCAAGGCCAGTGGTTCGAGCTTGAGGGACTAAAGGGACCTTGTTATCAGCGTGAAGGACCAGACGATGGTACATGTCCGAGCTCGCGGCCATTATGCGCAAACACCCGGGTATAACACAATAAGGCTACAACTTAGTCAGAAACATGGCTGTTTACTTTTGAGGGAGGAACGTACTGCCTGAAGTGCAACTGGCCCGTGTGTACATTAAACGTAAAGGGTATGAATAGTCCTCACACGCAGCAAAGACGAACTCATTGGATGCGCTTCAGCGGTTGGAGCATGGAAAGGAGAGTGATTGATTTGGCGACGAGAATCGCCAGAAGTAGCTCTGACCTGAGCATAACAGCATCAAGCATGTGAGCGGGTAGGTGTCGCAAATCGAGACACTACAGAACCTTTTGGCGAACCTGTCAAATGCCCCTCATCCGACTTCGACGGCATCTGTGAGGCTCACGAAACATCAGCGTTTCGTTAAAAGGAACGCAGATATCGGCTGCATTAGCAAAGCTCCACCAGGCTTGATCAAGGCTTTCGGCGATAATGTTCTCAGCTCCAGACGCAACAGTTCTGGCTGTTCGTAAGTCGCGGTGCTTGCCACAAGGTAGTCGCCAGCAGTAAAACCAATTGTATTTGGAAGCATGAAGATCCAAACTGCAGATGCTCCCAGCAGGTGGCCCCGGTATCCTTTTCGAATTGGAAACGCCGCCCAGTTCATGGAAAGCAACGCTAGAGGTCCCATGCTTCGACTGCACCGTTCGTGCGAGCCGCTGAGCGACATGCGGGCGAAGTACGGTGTCCTCCAGCACACATAAGAGACGTGAAGTTGGAGGGCAGTAGAAAGGGTAGTGGGCCGTGTATTGCGATGACCGTTGCGGGTATAATACAATGGCTTTGGAATCGGCGTGTTCGCGAACCGGTTGTTTCGCGAAAGACCGGATGATCCTCTTTTCCAGTAGAGCAAGCTGAGCCCAGACCTGCCTGAGGAGCCGTACAGGAAGACTACATTCTCCAAAGTGTGATTTTGGGCCTCGGTAAAGGATGGCCCAGCCGGATAGCGCTTCCAGTGCACAGGGAGTGGTATTCCTTGATTATCCTCGGCACAAGTTATACATCATATTGGCGCCATTTGGTGTAACCAAGTGTATGAATGACGCTTGTCGCACGCCTGGGGATGAGGAGGAGTGAAAAAGGGGTACTTGGAGGGGACGAGACGTAAACGTAGGCCACTCCCAGGCGCGGTACAGTTGCCACAGAGAGCGCTGCATCCACTCAATCTTGTGACGAAATTTCATACTCCTAATATCCATAAGTGCGAGGACCTACTCATAAGTTACAGGAACACAGGCAAGGTTTAAGAAGTCGGGGGGAACCTTCTGCATATTTTGAAATAACATAAACTTGAGTGCTACATGCGACTGCAGCAACTAGCATTGTCATGGCGGCCACACTGTAGTTCCTGAAGGACACTAATCGGATTCAGTCATGAGAATGGTCGCTCACGAAAGTGTGCGATATTGCGGCCGCTGTAATGAAAGTAAGTATTATGAGGAGTAACGGAAAGTTACACTCGAGGACTTGCAATGTCGACAATGGTAGTTTCCTGCTCATAAACGAATATATGAGCGCTTAGGACTTGTTTTTTTAAGGTTCAATCATAGACAACCGTAGGCTCACGTGATTGCATATCATCAGATGGCTACACCTCTCCCTAATAACTCCCAATCTGATCATCAAACCCTTATGCTTTAGAAATAAGACATCCAAGTATTGCAGCTGGTTCATAAATGGCTCTTTAAGCGTGCCGTACCCTTCACCACCGAACATGCCCTTCCAACCTCTTGCGACCTCAACATCCCTGCCCCTTTTGTGCTACAAAATTCGTGTCGTCGTGTTTCCGTTCCCTGCCGGTCGTGGTACACCCTCCCCCGTACCACGATTCCCACTCACCTTCTCCACCATCTCATTCTGAAATCACTCCTCATTACTTTCTGTCGTCTGCCCTTTCGCAGGGCTGCCATACTTACGAAATGAGAGACAAACTTCCTATCGCAATCTCCATCTGCGACTCTCTCGTCTCGGCCAAAGAGCGGCAGTTGGACTTACAATTGATACCTGACCCGCACCCGGGGGTGGCATCGGTGGAGGTAATGGCAAAATCACGCGTACGATGCTCTTAATCAGAGTCGTTTTCACGTAAAGGACAACTGCAGGAAGCCGTATGTTAAATGTGCCTTTCCTCCGAGCGCGTAACGCCGCCAGGAGCTTTCGACTATCAAGGTTACGATATGGATGCCTTGGAGGTAGAAAAGGACCCGATCCCCTGCCGGATTTGTTGGGGGGCCAACTGCGATACCACTAACATCTTCGTCGGTATTTTCCAGAACATACGGCTACAGCACGATTTTCGTGAATGCGCGGTCGCCGTCATCGAGGGACTCAGGGGCAACAGGGTTGGTTTTAGCGACAGGGAGGACCTCATCGCCGCATTCGTCCGGATAAGAAGCTGCAAAAATCTTTCCGTAGCGAATATCGCGGAAAAGATCATCAAGGACATCGTTGGGTTCCTCAAAGGCGTCAAGATTGCGATTATTGTCGACCTTCATCGCTGTCTATGCGCCCTTAGCGTGAATGGAAATTACAACGGCACGAAGCCGGCCTGGCGTAGCCTCCGCGTGCGCCTTGTCCGCCGTATGCTTTGATCAGACATGAGTGATAGCGAAAGTTTATCCACCACATCCCACTAAAACACCTCCACCTGACTATGCTGTACTCATGAGGCCGTGTTTCACTACTTTATGAGTATTGTCCACTTCGTGCACGCTCTGACCGTTGGGAACCACATGGACTCGCTCGCGTTACGACAGGACGGAACTGGGAAAGGAATGACGAATCTCATACTGCCATCCGCAAAGGGCCGGTCTGGAAGCTTCCGCTACGTATGGGTACACAAAATCGTGTGCTCACACTCATCCTTCGTTAAAGTGCTCAACGAGGCGTCCTTTTCCAGGTCGATTTCTGAAAAGCTTGGCATCACGCAGCCCGGTAGCACAGTCCTTTGGTCAAGTAGCCTTAGACTGGTTCCTCTGTCTATAACCGCCGTGTTGTGGTTCATAAATAACCCGGACGATTCTCTTGGAACTAACATTTTGCAACTTAAGCTCCTCAGGATCTCAGTCGCCAATCTCGACATAACTCAGATGCGTCTCTCCGCTAAGAGGGACAATGATTGCCGACACCATCCGGAGAAGCGCAATAACTCCCGCGCTACACGCATCACGAGCAAGGACGATGAGAACATTGCTGAGAGGCCCAGAAAGGACACCAACCAGGCTCGAGTGTCGACTCTTAGTGTTACATCTCCCAGACGCTGCTCTGCATGAGATACTCCTGATTTGCGTGCAACCGCATGCTATTTTATGGTCGCTGCACAGATAGCCTCAACAGTACTGGCTACCACTGAAGCGTTTTCCAAGAAGAAAGGAAATGTACAGTTGTGACGGTCAAAACGCCGACCTCCGAGAGTTATGGAGTGCTGGAAGTCCACGAGAGTTGTAAAGACGGTGGGACAGTGGAAACGAATGGTTGCTGAGAGAGCCATGCCCGAGAACTATAAGAAGGGTAAGGATGAGAAGGCGGGAGCGGCCAAAGAAAGACCGCTTAATCGTAAGCACCGCTACAGATATTTGGCAGGAGAGGTTCAAACCGGCGGCTACTCAAAACTATCGAAAAATGCCAGCATTCGACATGACGTACGGAACTCACGATTTCCTGGTATACATCAACGCGCCAGATCACGACAAAGAGGGCTGATGACCGTTGATGACGAACATCACGTTTCTCCTGCTCTGATTGCTTCCAGATTACCCACTCGTTCAACGCGAGGTACTTTTACACGTGACGACCAAGGACACGTTAACCATGCATCGGGTTCAGTTTTGCACTCCTAGATACGTGCATTTTAGCGAGCTTCGGCAGAAAAATATGCGGCAGGCCGTCTGGAAGCCGTACCGGCCTCGGACATACGTGTGAGGGACTCCAGCGGACGGAGATGTAGACTATAGCGGTGAGTATATCTACTTCGAAAAGCGACAAGGTGAGCTGCAGCACCTCGTGTACACCCGTGCCACACAAATATCGCCAATAACATCATAATTCGGCGCGGATGCCTCGCGCCCCTGCCGTTGACGGGCAGGTCGACCCAATTTTTGCTTGAGACGCTGTCCTCGTTCATTGCATGATATTCAGATGGGAATGGGATCCGGAGATGACGCTGACTGAGACCTCGTGGAATCCGATCGTCAACGAAGGGGAAGACGAGCTCCGCGCCGTTAACTAGGATCTCGAGTTCCGCCGCTACTGCAATACCTGGAGCCTAGTAATGGAAGCTTCAAATTCGGGGGGAGCTAAGTGTGGCCCTCACGAGGGCTTGCGCGGAAGCAGGGGCTGGTACGCCAACTCACCGCTTACATCGGTGTGAGAAATACATCCGGAAGGAAGCTGTTCATGCCTAGTACTTGAGGTCGGCTTTTCCTGCCTGGGAAGGACTCCCCGCGCCAACCCCTGCAGAGTATCTGAGACGAGGCGTTGGAATTGGCGCCGCTTGGTGTCTATGCAATCGCCCATTTGGCGGCCGGCACGTCCGTCTGGCTATCGGAGTATCCACGAGTGTGTGCATACGGGAAGTAAAGCAAGCAAAGGATAGCTCCATCTGTTCTGAAAATGAGGAAGATCGCGGTGCCGTACAACTGTTTGATTTCCAGCTGCGAGCATCTTGTGGACGCTAAGGCTCGATAATGGGACCGCATGACGAATGAGAGAATGGTACGGTACGATATGTATTACATGCTGGAAGGGAACAGTATGGATGACCACGTGCTCTACGCAGTGATAGGTCTTCCCCCATTTCCGACCGGCGAGATGGCCCCTGTCAGTGGTAAGAATGACAAGTTCGCTGCGGAATCCGAAACTGTAGACGAGGTGGATGCGGTTGGATTTGTAGCCTCCAAAGTCGACGGGAGTAGTAAGCCGAATGAGGTGCGATCTTCTGATACCGATCTCGACTCAAGCCCCGCCAAAGATCTGGATGCTGTTTCGAAGTGTAGTGACGAATGCTAGGTACCTTCACGAATAGGCGGTTGTATAGCTCTGAATATAATAATCTTGAGGACTACATGCCGGGTGGAAAAACGGCTCCGTCGAGCAGCGAAATCATGGTAGCTGAGAAAGACTCGGGCTCAGCCGCAGAAGCGAATGCGTAGGAAAGTGGACATTTCCCGGTGAGCTGTACCTGACGAAAGAGGTTTAGGAAATAATCTAAATATAAACAAGGTCCGTCTCATTACGGACATGGGCTGGAATTCGGTCATGCGAAAAGACGTGGGCGGGCAAACATGAAAATGAAAACCTTAAAATCAACCTTCACCTCCTCATTTATGCTCATATGAGCACCTCACAAGCTGTGTCAGGAGTGATACCGCATCGATCCCAAAACGCACTTGCTATTAAACCCCACGAAATACACGTTAACAGGCTCCCTTTAACGTGGAATCACGCTTCGCTTGGTGTTTTCGGCTCACTTGATACGTGGAAGTCTCTTTTGGCACAAGAGCATTGCGACAGCAAACCCTGGAAGAGGGAGGGGGAGCCTTTAAGCACCGATCCAGCAAAGTTCGAGTGCACAGTTGAGGTCTGCTTTCCCGCTGTTCTCTTCGAGAGATCTATTCGTACAGCACAGACAGCACGCTGCTCCGTCTTCAATGATGCCGAATTTATCGCATACGTCAGCACTAAGCTGCAAGTGGCAACACTTCGTCGAAAACCGGGAGTTGAGTTACGTCTGAGATCGTGCACGAATTGTGCATTGGTGGCGCGACGAGGTACTGAGCACCTTCTACTACGCAAAACTCATTTCCAGGACCCAAACTCTAGATTTGAGCCTGGCGTTACAAACAATCGTCTGCTCGTCGGCCCCCACTTAACTGGCCCCGTGCAGCATCACTCGTGCAATCTGCCAAATGTACTGCAGATTACAAGATAGTCCTTGTTATCATTCGAGCACGATTTCCATACTGTCCTGGTCGTCGGCGACCAGTTCGGCAGTTCGTCTCCTGCTATTTAATATCGGTATAAGTTCGTTTAGGTAATACAGCTGAATATCGCCGACCGTAATTCTTAGCTATCTACAGCCCCGGGTAGCCCACGGTGCGCTCAGTAGTCTTTGGTGCAGCAGTGCGCAGTCGTACGTGGTGTAATTGGCAGTATCGTGGGTCGAAGGTAATTCTATCCGCCAGAGGCAGCCTATACATCATTGGGCGCAACAAAAGTAGGTATCATGAACGGTGAAAGTGCAACTTGCCGCGCGATTCGCGGTACAAACCGAAAATTATGCTAATGCATGAACTGTGAGTAGTGGATTTGGACGTTCGCTGCATGTGCTAGTCCAAAATGCATTTCGTCAAAATCTGCATCCAGGCGAGAAACTGTCGCACTACACGACTTCCACCTTCGGGACTACCACGATAGCCAGCATTCCGGGGCCTTCCGAAAAGTGTAGTATCGGTGGAAGTTTTTCTGGGCCACTGTCCCCTGTGGATGTCCGCATCTAGTCCCGGAAACGAAGACCCGTGGTTTGTCTATTCAGTAGCGTTGTATCGATCGCTTCGCCGTGCAGAAGGCCCCGGAAGGTTGCTGTAAAGCAATGCTCTCACAAACGCACCTGCCAGGCGCGTAAGGGCGTCCGTAGTAGCTTTTCACTGCTATCGTTTTGTTCTTACCGAGGAGACGGAACGACGCGATTAAGCAGCAACCAGAATGGTGGATGACGCGAGCTGTGTGGCCACAGACAACGTCGGCACCGGCTCCTTTTGCTCCGGAGTGTGAACAAGGGGCTGATAGTAGTGTTCCGCGTACCTACGGTGCCGGTATGACACTGGCAGCTCACCGAGGGCGCCAGGCCAGCCTTCTATCTTCCCGTCATTTTTTATTGCCTTCCAACTCCAGTTCAAGCACAGTCAGCATCAACGTGCAAACTAGGATTTTGTCTGTACCGCACATCCGTCTGGGTGGCGTTTCCCCCCATATGAAGTTCCGCATCCTCAGTGAAACTCGGCAGATCTCTTTTCCGACCCTGCGTCAGTCGGTTGCACGGAAGGTACAACCTTCGCGATCTATACCTCCGTCCATGCCGTCGAGGAGGAAGGACAAGTTTTTCGCTGTAGCCCATCCACAATCGCTCTAGCAAGGCAAGATTGAAGAGCCTCACGCAAAGATTGCCGAGCGCGAAATCAAGATCAAATCACAGAGGCTATGAATCTCTGTTCTCAAGGCAAGTTTGAGTGACTGCTCTGAAAAGGTAATGAAAGCTCATGATTAGCCTGTCGGGTTGCATGCCACCAGTTGGGCAACTTCTTTCAAGTCCATACGACTAGTTGCAGAGGTCATCGATGTCACGCTGGAAAATGCGAGCGTATGGATGAATCTCATCGTTCACGGGGGCGCCCTGCAGGACATACCGCGTGACACAACCGAGCGTGGTCAGGGACTCCAACATAGGACACGAAGGGGGAGGGGGCCAGGTACATTGCTCTCGCAAAGATAATCGAGAAGCAAATGCTCTCGTGATGCCAACGCGGAACTTCTGAGCTCGACTTGAGAAAAGCTACTCGAGTCCAGTCAAAAACGGGCCGCGGTGAGCCGTGCGTGACGTGGAAGAGTTTAGGTGACTGTGTGCACGATTTCATTCACACTTTTCCGATTGTTTTTTCCAATTTGAGGAAGTACCATTCGCGCTCCCGCAACGGCGAGACGGCGGCTCTGTTCGTAATGATGCGTGTGAAGCCTTTTACCTGGAACGGTTTACCATTCTGCTCAAAGCCTGACTCCCGTCGCGATCCCTAGGGAGCTGTTACGAATGACCACGCTCGACGTGTCGGAATAAGACGGACAATCTCTCACTTGATGAGCATGAAAGTGAAATGCTGAACACGAGCTATTCAAGTACTCTCCGCATTCTTTTTAGATACTACAAACAACCACGTCTGAATTGGACAGCAGGCGGGCGGAACGATTTTCCCAGGATCCTTGGGGGTACGTGAGGCTGATCCGATCAAATAAGAGAGGATTTCCAAACCTCTCATTGCGGCGACTCAGCATGGTCGACGATATCGGACGTGGTAATTACCATGCGCGAAATGAGGTTCGTCACCTTGAGGAAGGTGAGGTAAGTGTCGAAGACCCTTTGGCAAGACAGCTGTTTGACGAATTACATTAGTACCAGTTCAAGCTGCACGGGATTTCCACGTACCAGTCTATCATGCAATTTTTAATTTAGGCCGCTTTGGGATGTTAAATACGTCGCTTGTCCTATGTGGTCAGCTGCAGGAGCTGACAGAAGTGGTTGTTAAGTTTACCCTCTTGTAATCCTAGACCTAGATAAAATGAGATGCTGTAGTCGATCACTTACACTAACAGTCGACATGCACCTACCATTCGTCATGGCCGTCAAGTACATAGATAGCAACTCCTCAATTACCTGTATTGTACGGCTATGGCATTTTGATTCTTTACTCATATTGTCAACTGTTAGTCATGCGTTATAATTCGTGGCTCTAATTTACTTCAGCTGGTCTTTATCGGTTGGTTAATCACCACTATCAACTGCTGATAGGCTCGTAGGTCTGATCGCTGATACTTAGCGAGCTGGTGGGCCCTGAAGCCGCCATATACTCGCAAGCATTCTACTGCCACACAGGTCACACACCACTACACATCTGTCATTCTAGGAACTGCTGCTTGAACACACCCGAGCATTCTCGTTATGCTATGACTAGCTGGCTCGACAGTGCTGCAGAGATTAATGGCATCGGATATCGGGGACCCCCCGGCTGTGGGAAGTACCTCCTGTAGATCACTCCCAAACTTCGGCACAGGGAGCATTTATGGACTCCTGGTCACAGCAAGCTGACTGCTATGTCTGCCCGTGCCACCGCATTTACCAGACCACAATTTTCACGCGGCTATTTTCGGCAACCGCTAGGATACGAGCGTCCATGTATAGTGTTTTTTGGCACATTAACCTGTAAGAGATATTCCGATTTGGTTTCACGGTTCACGGGCTGTTTTCTCAGATCGAGACGGAGGGAATGGAATCTTTTGTGGCGTAGGGCGGTGCGAGGGTAATAGCAGTGGCCACCCCAATAGCCACAAGTATCGTGAACGTGAGTTGGAGTGCAATGTTTACGCGGCGGTAAAAAACACTTTGTCTTCGGACAATACTTCGAGTATGACGGGCGGAGTCATCGATTTTCACGTTGCACATGGAGTGTCAAGCCAGGGAATTTCTGTGCTTTGTAATGGCTGACATGACCTGTCAGGAATTTTGGTTTCTACTCAGGAGCGAATCTCCCGCTCCATTATTGGAGAAGAGGATGAGTATTGTGCTGCGCATGGAACGGGTGGAAGGCGGCAGCCCATACTTGTGAATTGGTAGCTCACCAGACAACTTGTAATTCTTACTTCTTTCACAGTAGTGAGGTGAGGACGACCCATCTGTTAAAACCACGGGCCCACGTAAAACTGGCCCTGCATCAGGGTGTCTGCAGAACCTGTTCATGAACAAGAGACGGTGGGTTCGCAGTGCTGGAGATTTGGAAGGGTACATGAAACTTTGATGGCACCACTGGACTTGTCCCGAAAATAGCTGAGGCACTACGTAGTCCGTTTCTGGGAAAAGTACGAGCCTGATGCCCTTGTCGCTATATTTCTGGAAGTGAGTCGGGAATCGTGGTTGAGTATACATTCTTGGTTGTAAACCAGCGTACGCAGGTGTAAACCAGCGTACGCAGGTGTAAACCAGCGTACGCAGGTGTAAACCAGCGTACGCAGGCGAATTCCACGATATCACCAACAGCGTCGATTTCAACAGTATAACTAATAAACCGAACGAGGTCACACTCGCTGAGTTACACTGATGAGCGTCCATGCATACGGAACAGTGCAAGACACTGAGCGACCAATTCGGTGTCCGTGTGGTCTCCAATTTTGGCGGTAAGTAGCACGGATCTGAATCGCTGCTGTTTTGCGGGACAGAATTTATTATTTGCGCTAACGCGCTGAATCAAATGTCTCGGCACTGGGCCAAGTCGAATGATGTTGTGGTCGTCATCATATCAGCTGGCAGAAGGATAGATTGCTCCACTGATCTAAGCCATCTTCGCGAGAGAAATGTGGAAAGGGCCACATGTCCGGACCGAACCCGGCTTAGAAAGCTCCAATCGGACAAGATACAGTGATGGAGGGGTGAGCTAGGCACCCGGCTAGACGCGGAGATTGGCATAGATGTCGTAAGCCAGACTGTGGCTCGACGCGACTATGTGACAGAGACTACTTAAGTCCGAATAGCAGAAAGGAATTACAGGTACCAGGCTTGCCGGACTGTTCTGTCCATAGCTTTTGTACTCCACTGGGAGGTTGAGCAGTACTCATACTTGACAATATTGTTAAATTGTTGGCAAACACCACCATCCATATGTTGGGGGCCTCCCAACCTTGGAATGTTATCAGGGAGGCGGCCGCCGAGATGAGACTACATGGCCCTGAACCTGGTTGGAGGGTAGTCTCCGAAGGAGTACAGCATAGAGGATTTTGACAACCTCAAACGCTCACGAAAGATTCATGGTCACGCCACATGACGCTCTGATCAACTGCCTGACGCCAAATGTCACTCAGCAAAACCACACACGAATCTCGCGAAAAAATGTCACCGTCATGTGATTTGATAACTTACCTGTATTATCGGCACTCGATGGCAATCAGAAATGTCGGACGATCTAGAGCCTCAGCATCGTCCGGAAAATGCAAGCAGAATATGTGACCTTGTTTAAGTTTTAAGACAGCGTGCACGGCACATAGCGACTGCGAGGCAGAGACCCCTCCCCACGCGACTATCAATGCCCTGTGTGCTTCCTTATTCTCCAACAGATCAACGGGAAACAGTCCCAAATTTCTTTTCTCAGCATAAACACTCCTATGAACGCTTCTACTGTACACGTGCTGTTGCCGGGGGTTTCGTAGGAAAATCTTTGACGAAGAGCAAATAAATAGAGCAAGAACTGTACAGGTTCAGCGTTCGTAGCTCCCCTCGTTTTGTACCCATTTCCCCCAGTTCCGCTAACTGCACCCTCGATAATTACTATCCTTAAAACTATCAGTCATTGAGGTGAATTGTGCTGATTCGAAATTGCTCATGAATTGCAAACGCGCATTCATCGCCAAAATTGCAATTCAAGCACTAAACCAATTACATAAATTTTTCCCCAGCAATCGTTTAATAGAACCGTAAGTATCAGCAGTTCCGCGCAGTTGTCAATTAGAACTGCAGGGAGCAGAAGTTTCGAGCAGTTATCATTTTTAACTGCAGGTGGCAATATTTCCGAGTCGTTGGCGAATAGGATGGCGGGTAGCAGCAATTCCGATTTTCAATTCCCAGCTTTCAAATCAAAGTAGTCCTGATCTCGATTAGTTCATATCTCTTTTGCTTTGCCACCCCTACATGTAACAACGCGGTGCGGCGGTACAGTTCGAAAAAATATTTGGCCATGGCCTATATTGGATGAGCTTATTGCAATTTTGAGCGAGGCAGCCGGCTGTCAGATTAAATGCTCCCGAAACAAGCTTGACACGTGTTCCCATAAAATTATTTAGCCCAGGATGTAACGAAAGTTCTCTATTGATCTATTATTCCTGATGGTTCATAGACATAACCGGAACTTCGACGAACCAATACAACGGAGCTCATTGTAGAGGGGACGGTGTAGCTTTTGTGCAATGCGCTCTTGTTGACTGTGCAGCATCTCCCACATCGTTGGTTGCAGGATCCATACTCTATGCATGTAGCACACATTCGCCGAGTTGCGGGTCAATTTGTATCTGCATACTCGAAGAGCTCTACAGACCATCAATTTGTACGAGACCAAGTAAGTTTCACGCACCCGAATGGGTGTTTGGTCGGTAGGACACTAGAGTCTTTTGTACCGGCCGAAAGTCACAAATCATGTACGAAAAAATTGCAAAACGTATTCTCAAATCTACGTCAGGTAAGTATTAGAGTTATGATAACGCAAACTTTGCATACGTGTTCGCTTCGTTCTCATATTTTTTTGTTTTTGAGGTGTAAGATTAGGCTTGTTGAAGCTTCCAAGTTGACAACACAAACTTATTTCAAGAAACTTCTAGAACTTCAACTAGATTCTCAAGCAGAAGACCAAGACCTTTCGAATGATATAGAAATCTAAGAACTCGGCCAGTTTTAAGTTTAAATGATAACTCGCCCTATACCCGCTTCATGTGAGGCAGATCCACCTCATAGGAGAAGGAAGGTACATGTACAATAGACACTGGACAATTGACAAGGAAGTCATCGATAGGATTGTTCTTCAACAGCCTCGCAAGTTTTAATCCTCAAAATCTCATGGGCAAGGGGTATACTCTTCACCGTAGCCTTTTTCTGACTAATTTTTCAAATGCATCCTCGAACTGCTTTGCTGTTATTATCTGCATTCATCACTTGTGCGCACGTTGCTAACAGGCGTTGATCTGTGCTCCAGACGTGCAAGGGGTGACTTGCTGTACTCGAGCAATGAGCGTTTTGGGAAGTATCGCGAGTTGTACAGAGTGTGTGGTTGTAGGGGGTTTTCTTCCAGCTTTTTCGCGTTAGAAAGGACGCTTACTCACGACTCCAATGACAGCAATACATTCAGGAGAGACCGTATTTCTTGCACCTCAAGGTAAAATGTATTTGCATAATCTTGCTCGACGTGACTCGTAGTATTGTAAAAAAAGAACGGCTGGAGCAAATATGTTGGGTGAGGCCGACTGCAGTTTGCCAGCAAAAGAAAGTATACGTCATAGGATTTTAAGTGAGTGCTAAGAGGCAAAGCAGGAAAGAATAGAGAGCACCCTGATCTATCGTGTACTGTACATCGACCCTACGATATGGGGTACAGTCAACCTCTACGGATGCAGACCTAGTCTGTCCCGCAATTATTTCTTGCATTGGTCACGCTGAGCCCCTCTCGTCTGGCTGGACAACGCGCGTAAGCGATGGTCCCGAATGTCGTGATGGTCGTGATGGTCCCGGTGGACTCTGAATATCAGGGCAACTTGAAAAGCTGTGCAGGCCCACAGATTGACGATGACTGTAAGCGCTACTTTCGTTGCACTAGAACCAAAATATTGTAATGCGCGTTTCTAAATGGCTTGACTGCGCTCTTCCTGTCACTGTGCAGGTGTGACGATGCAAGTGCTTCTTGTACATCCTAAAATTAGATTAGGTCGAAGAAGGAACAACTCGTGGAAGAGACGACGTTTCTCGTAAATTGTGCTGCTGCTTCGGCACTAGCATTTCTTTTAGCAAGGCAACACATATCTCCGCAGTGACACAAACTCTCTTTGCATATCAGCGGCTACCAAGATGGGGTGCTTGTCGATGCGTGAAATGTACATTATTCCATGATGGCGTGCTGGTGTACTGTCGTACAATATGGTATAGATGACCATCGGCTCTCGCAATACGCATTCTCGCATTCTGGATGATGTTTACTAGAGCGGAAGACCAACATTCCTCATCAATAGCCGCTTCCTCTTCGCACCCAGTTCCTAGGATACACGCTTGCCGCATTTCCCTCCTCAAAACCCAAAATAACGTACTGAACGAAGTATGCTTTATGAAGCTTCTCATGTTTTCCCTTCCCACCATCCTGTTTCCATCTCCCCTCCGTCCTCTCCTCGTCCAGATTTAGCATTCTCTCGTAAACTGTGCGTTTCTCGGCCACTCCGCTCGCCGCAAACCCTCTCTTTGGGCTTTGCAAGTCATGTTTAGCCGACATCGCGTGCATCACAATGATTTCATTCGAATTGGAAGTGCCCTCCGAAATCCTGAACATCATCAATTTTGCACTGCCGGAAATCTTCCCCATCGGTGTGGTTATGCTTTTGACTTCACAAATCGCCGGACTAGTCAATTACCGTAACATCATTAGAGGCCAAACGGTCAGTCTCTTCATCCGCGGACTCCCTCATGTCGGAGGCGGTATTGTCATGCGCAAGGGGTTCACACGTACATTCTTGATCCTTCTGCGCGGCTCCGTGATCATTGCTATCTGCGTCGGTAACTTTGGGCTCCGAGGCCGCAGTGCTCTCGGACTGGAGCGTAAAATTGTCGCACTGCGCAGCCCGGGACATGTCGATAAATTGACCAAGGCACAGTTACTCAACGTAACACAGGTACGCATGCGTTGCGCTAGGGCGGTCAGTGATGAAATTCAGTTTGGCGCTGTGTACAACGGAGAATGATTTGTTGAATCGCCCGACTTCAAGCCCAAGTTGGTGTTTGTGAAGATATTGTCTATCATATTCGAGTTCCTTAGGCACAAAATTGGAAAATATTCTTTGCGTGCTCCATCCCGAAATTTGCCAATTACTGTTTTTGATTGTGAGGATTCAAACTTTTCCTGTTTTGGCTTACTGCCTCCTGCTTTCCCAGAAATATAATATGATACTTGCGAAGGAGTAGTTTACACAGACAATTCAGCCTACTATTGTCCAGCCAAGGGGTTTGACCCCAGTCTTCCAGAGGAGCAGCAAGCACAAGGTCGTAAGATGGGAGTTGTTCAACAGGATGTCGAGGGATGGGTAGAACTTTACAATATCGTGACCTGTGCCAAATTTTGGGAGTGCTCTACAGAAGGTACTTCGCACAGTCGGTTTGTCCCGATGTCCGATGCCTTTAATCCCTACAGGACTGTAGAGTCAAGTACTTATACCATAAAGAAAATGGTCGGGTGTGTTCAAGCAGTAGTTCCTAGAATTACAGAATTCTAGTGGTATGCGACCTGTTTGTCAGTAGAATGCTCGGGAGTATAAGGCGGCTTCAGGGCGCAC